>BQNB010091337.1:0-26902 GCA_026074375.1 Tanacetum coccineum
TGCAACGAGTTATGATTTTTAAAACGTCCATTAGTGGTCGTTCTCTTATGCCTTGTGTTCGAAGTATGATGAAGTCACGCCCTCGGACACGTATTCCGTCCTGGCCCCGTCTGGGGGTGTGACATCTTCCCTTTGATGAATAGTCGTATACGACTCGCCCATGAATCGTACATTGATTTCTCAAGCATTGAAGGGCGGTTCTCAACTCCAGCAACAATTATGTATTCTACTAAAGTAGTCATTTTGTTTTAATTGAAAAGTAAAATGATTAAAGATTGATCGAACAATGATAAAGGAGGATTGTGTTAAGAGATGTTGTCAGTGATTAAGATTGATATTTCACGGGATTTTATAAATTTTCACTAAAACCGAGAAATCCAAGTATTTCATGGGATTTTACAAAGTAAGACAAACCGTAGAAAATAAAATATTTTTGGATAAACGTAATATTTCTCAAGGTTTATGACAATGTAATGTTTCTCAAGGAATATGCCACTGTAATGTTTCTCAAGGAATATGTCACTGTAATGTTTCTCAAGGAATATGTCATTGTAATGTTTCTCAAGGAATATGTCCATGTAATGTTTCTCAAGGAATATGTCAATGTAATATTTTGCTTGGTTTATAAAAATTGAACAAAGTTTTGTTTCCTAAAAATGACATAAATCGCTTGAACTTCAACCTGTCATATTTCACTTGCTAACATAAATGGCATACATGTTCCCAAACATATTTCGCATGATGTATTTCGCTTGGCATAAGAAAAATTGAGTAGAGTTTTGTTTCCTAGAAATGACATAAATCGCTTGAACTTCAACCTGTCATATTTCGATTGCTAACATAAATCGCATGCATATTTCGCTTGAAATACATAAATCGCTAACTTCAAAAACATGTTTCGCTGGCTTCAAAAAACATATATCGCTAGCATCAAAAAACATACTTTTTCCAAAAAAATCACCAAAAACACACCCCTTTTGACGTTTTACCTTGATTTTTCTTGTACAACTAGTTATCTTAGGCCTAGATCTTGCTTAAAAACATAAACTTTAACACTTTTAAACACAAAATTTCAGCCTTTGATTTTTGAATGACGAAACCAAAAAGACAACAAAACATGACGAACAAACAAGATATAAACGTACACAAACTCACAATATCACCCCATTGCGACTGATACCAATTGTAAATGTATCAAATCACTTAACAAATAAACATAAGAAAAGCTAGAGAGAAAAATGAGGGTGGTAACACTTTAGATAAAGAAAGAAGGGAATGTATTATGAGAGAAATGAAACAAACACCAATCTCTAAGGTGTGGAGAGGGGTATTTATACCATGTCATAGGCCAGTCAACATAAGGGTGTCTTATGTTGACTCAGTTAGCTTGGTAAGTTTCCAAATATTATGCTACGAGCTATTCTACATTATATTGGAAGTGACCGAGTATTTTCTCGATTTCTAACAAAAAATGATATGAAAAACCATGTTTCCACCCTCTTTAAGGATGATTTAGGAGAATTAGTTAAGACTTTTCGTATTCCTTTAAATCTGCATCCTCATTTTCCTGATCCCACTCTTACCATGGATCGTCTTCCTCAAGACACCATAGGTGTTTATTCCAAATCTCTCTGATTTTTCGGTGTTCGGATACCTTTTTCGACATTTCTTCTTTCGGTTTGGGGGTACTTCAAGGTGCATATTTCACAGTTGGTCCCTTTGGGTTTGAATAAAGTGGTTTCTTTTAAAGTTGTATGCCATGATTTAGGCTTTATTCCTACTGTTACATTGTTTTGTGTGTTTCAAATTCTATGTAAGCGAGGAGATTGGTTCCCTTTTGCTAAACGTCAGAATACGGAAGATGTTTGTATGGACAATGGTCCTTCAAGCCTAAAGAAATGGAAAAATAAGGTTTTCTTGATAGACCGTAGGGCTATTTTGGACTATCTTACTTGGAGACATTCTCACTTCTGTGTCTCCAATGATTTACCCGTTGATGGTTATAATCAAAATGACGTGGAGCGGTTATGTGTCCGTTTAATCTGTCTTCGAGAGATAAAAGAGGAGTTGTTTGTTCGCTCTGGTCTAAGTTCTGTTTGGTCTAATCGAAAGTGTGATCCGGTGTTCCGGAGGAGAGATGATAATTTTGGAAGGTTAGGGTATATGATCTGCTTTTATTTTCTACCTACTTTTTGTGCCTTAATCTTTGATTGCTTTTTGTGCAGAGATGAGCATTTATGAGTTTATGACCCTTCCTTCTTGGGGCGATGCGAAGGTTGTTGAGGAACCTCATTATCTTCCTGCTCATCTTCTTGACCGTGTTTCTCCGCATACTGCTGCACCTGTAGCCGAAGGTGCTCTAATCCCATTGCCTACCCTGGATGAGGTTGCTGCTACCCAACCAGATCCGCGCCTGGCTAAGAGGTCCAAAGATCCTTCTAAAGAGAAGGCTCGATCTTCTTTGGTTGCTGCCTAAAAACCAAACCAACCTTTTAAGAAAAGGAAGTTGAAGAGGAGTGCTTCGGAGGTTGGGTCCAGCGTTCTAGAGGTGGAAGAAACTAAAGGTTTAGATGGTGCTGGTATGTCCGACTTCTATGTTGAGCTAGAAAATAGTTTGGAAAGGGATGAGGGTACCTCTGCTAGGGTTGATTCTGTTCCTGTGACGCGCCTTGGTAAGAGACTTGGTCCCTCCCATTCCTTACCGATCGTTAGTGTTTCCGAGCAATCTTATATTGGGACTTCTGCTCGTGCTTTTACTTCTGGCGGTACTTTTGCCCGAGAAGGTATGCTTCTTCTTTCTTCTCTTATCTCTCTATATTTTTTTGAGTTTTACTTGTCATGCTTTAGATTATCCTGTTGGTGGTTTTGCTGGGAAGCCTGGAGTCGAAGATATCCGTTGGATGCCTTGGCCCGTAGTGCTCTTTCTCGTGATGCGAAGTATGTTGAGATTCCGGAGGATGATTTTGCTACTGCTTCTCGTGGTGAAGAGATTGATTTGACGTTTTTCCCCTTGCTCCTAGTCCTTATTGTAACATCTCGTATTTTACGGTCAATATTTAACCCGAGTTCTATTTCCATTTTCTAATTTGTATAGAATTTATTTTATTATTTTTAGCCGATTTAGTAAAAATCGTCATTTTTAACTATTTCCGAGTCGTGCTTTGGATATTTATCCGTTTTAACGTTTGATAAATCGATAATTCCATGTTTTAGCTTCGGAAGCTTAATTATTTTTATTTTAGTATTTTATGATTTTTCTCGCGTTTTGCCGAAACCGTGTCAAAAATAGTATTTTAACACTTTTTTATATTTTAACTAAGTGTTTTAAATCAAATATTGTAGTATAAATATTTTAGAAAAATAAAACATAAAATAAACATAACTTATAAAACCAAACACTCCCCTTGTTGACTCCAACAAATAGCTAAACCAAACATTCCCTTTATTATTTTTACTTCTCCTACAAAACTAAAAACCAAACACCCTTTTGGAATTTGACTAGACATTTTGACCATCTATAAAAGGGTTTGACCCTCTTTTAAAAACACATAGTACCAGTACATAAAAAAATCGGTCCTCCCCCTCTTCTTCCTCTTTGTTCGACAACCAACACCACAAAACCCCCCAAAAACTATCATCAACCATTCCCAAATCAATTCCTATTAATCCCAAATCACTTTTATACTAATCCTCATCATCCTTTATCGTAAGAAATCAACCATGCAAGATTTTTATTAAGTTCTTGATTGGTAAGATTTTTGGTTTGAAGAGTTTCACTGATTTTGTCTACAATTGGTGCTATAAGGGTTTGATTGCAAGTATTTGTGCAAGATTGGGGTACAAAAATCAAGTTAGGGCTTTGTTTTGGGTGTTGTGGTTTTCGGACAAGAATCAAACCTAAGGGGGTTTGATTGTTTTGATTTCCTTTGCATTCTTGAGTATTTGTAAGTATGTTTTATTAACCCTTTTATGTTGATTAATTGTATTATGTATGCTTGTGTTTAATTTTATACTTAGAATCCATGGATCATTGTGCATGTTGTGTATTGAGGTTGGATTATTGCTTGGAGATGTTAGTGGACGGAGATAGGTTAGCTAGCTGTATTTTGAAGCTTGTTGGGTGCGAAAAATAGCATTTGGTGAAGTTTTTAAGTGTCACTTTTAATGCAGAAAGTTTGCGTGTCAATTTTGAGTGAATCAAAATTTGTAAATATGATTTAAGGCTTAAGAATATGATAGAGGTCATCCCTAGCTTTGATTCAATATATTGTGGGTTTCGTAACGCTAAAAAACGAAGTTTTTATAGCCGTCAGAAGTTTATAAATTGCTTAAAATAAATTCTGCACTATTTTTTTATATGGTTGCTGCAAATTCGAGAAAAGGACATTTTTGTCATTTTATGTGTCGTTTCGGGTCTCGGGTAAAACTAAAAAGTTGTTTAAAATGCCGTTTTACCTTTTCGCGAGGATAACTAATGCTGAAAACGTGCTTAGGATTAGATACTACATTTTAGTTAGAAAAATAAAGTTTCTGCAGAAACTTGCAGGTGTATTTTGGTCATTTTATGTTGGGTTTCGGGTCTCGGCTAAAACTAAAAAGTTGTTCGAAACGTCATTTTACATCAAACTGCTTTAGAGTCCGAGTCGTGAAAACGTAATTTAGCGGGTCGTTTTGGACGAGTCAGACTTAAGAAAAATTTATAATAAAAAGTCAAACTTGACGAAATTCTTTAATGGTCAATTAGCGTTATGGAGAACGATTAGGCGTAAAATGTATTAACTAAAACTAAAATTACAACTAATAAGTGAGTCTTTCACTTTCGTTCGCATCTAGATGTCTTAATCTTTATAATGGGTCAAAATGGGTAATTTTCATTAAAATTGCATACTAGTCTGAATGGGTTAAAATGGGGTTAAACATAAGGCGGATCATTTTAGTAGGTATAAATAAGTAAGTTTGGCGCACTCATGAAATTCTACTATATAAGATTTCATATATGTCGGAATATATATATATATATATATATATATATATATATATATATATTACATACTTATGCATTTTATGCATTTTTCTTATAAATATATTCTTATACGTGCACTATTATTATAGGTCGCGGGTGAGACGTTGTCGCCGTTCTCTCCTTGTTGAATTTCTCGTTCCATACTTCATTGCTTCTCGGTGAGTTCATAGCCCCGTCTTTTCTCTTTTAATAGTTTTTCATAAACTGTTTTCGGGGTGAGAATACATGCTCGTTTTATCAAGTAAACTCATTGATTTCTACTACATCAGCGTTACATGATTATTTTTACTAAAGCTTTTACTTGCTTACTACATGATTTCTAAAAACATGTGCGTTACATGGTTGTTTTCTCATGAATTTACTAAAGCTTGATTTGTTGCTACATGATTTGAGATCATATAATACCTATATATGAAACCGTGAGTTTTAAACACATTATTTGTTTTAAATAGGACACAAGTGTTTTTCAATTGTATGTTATTCCAAATCATATTATTGCCTAAGTACCCTTTGCCATTAAGTCCCCTTTTTATCATGAACTATTAGTTACTAGTATAGTAAACGCGAGTGTTGTAGATAGATCTATCCAGGATTGACCATCCCTGTTTGGACTGTGGTTTCTAGATAACCATTGACGCATTTTACATTTGAAGAAAATTCGTAGGATGTTTGGCAGAATTTGTATCTGTTTTGGGGCACAAACCTGGATTTCTGGTTTGGATCGTAATGCATTTGAAGGTTCGGTGTCATGACCTTAGCGCAATAATATATTTCATTTAGACTTGGTGAATTTGTTTCTCTTGTCTACATTACTTAAGTCTTGTGGTCCACTACTGAATGTTTCTTGATTTATTGAATCACTGCTTGGATTTCGGAAATAATACTTTTAAATGTTGTAACGCTACTTTTCTTACTGAAACATTATTTGAGTTATTTCAATACTGCTTTTACTTAAATCTATGAATTCACCAACATTATTATGTTTTTGCATGTATTTTCTCAGGTTATTATATTGCTAGCTGAACATTGGGAGTATTCGAGCCGCGCGGATACAAATATTTTTTGAAGGCTTTATAATTTCAGTACCATTCAATAAATGTGTTGACAATGTTTTCTAATACATTATAAATGAGACTTGTTGTAACTCTGATATTTTATAAAAAAATTATCGAATAGTTGACTTTTCAAAACGTCTCACTTAGAGTCGTTTTTTGTAACTTGTACTTTATGCTATGAAGTAGCACCCCAAGTGGTATTCCGTTGCGTTGTGATTTTGGGAGGTGTTACAGATTGGTATCAGAGCTCAAGTTATAGCGAACTTGGTCGTTTTCAAAACCTGGACTATAACTGTTTTTTTGAAAAATTTTAAGAGTCTTTCACCGTTGTCTGATATCCGCGCGGCATGCTCCCTGATCCCTTATATGCTCTCTTTTGCATCTCTACTTCTATTACATGGGTAACGAGTATTTAAGACTTGGCTATGATTTCGCTCTCTTATGTCTATCTTATGACGTCTTACTATTTACCTTATATCGGTCCGTTATATAAATATTGATCACTCTAATTTTCGCGTACTTCACAACACTCGTGTTTACTATACTAGTAACTAACGGTTCATGATAAAAAGGGGACTTAATGGCAAAGGGGACTTTAGGCAATAATATGATCTGGAATAGCATACAATTAAAAAACACTTGTGTCCTATTTAAAACAAATAATATGTTCAAAACTCACGGTTTC
This sequence comes from Tanacetum coccineum, assembly GCA_026074375.1. Taxonomy (NCBI): domain Eukaryota; kingdom Viridiplantae; phylum Streptophyta; class Magnoliopsida; order Asterales; family Asteraceae; genus Tanacetum; species Tanacetum coccineum. The sequence goes on from BQNB010091337.1 coordinate 6,764, forward strand.
ATATATAGGTATTCAATGACCTCAAATCATGTAGTAAGCAAATCAAGCTTTAGTAAATTCATGAGAAAACAACCATGTAACACACATGTTTTTATGGAAAATATGTAGTAAAGCAAGTAAGTTTTAGTAAAAATAGTTCTATGTAATGCTTATTAGTTTTAAGTAGAATCAATGAGTACTTGGTTAGACGAGCATGTTTTCTACACCCAAGAAAACAGTTTTGAAAACCATTAAAAGAGGAAAAGGTAGAGGCTAGGAACTCACCTAGAAGAAGCAATGAAAAATTCGAACGAGAGAAATTCAACAAGGATTGAGAAACGACGGAAGTCTCACCCGTCGAACCTATAAGAATGGTACGCGTTATAAGATTATATTTCTATGAAATATGCATAAAATGCTAAGATGTAAATAAATATATTCCAACATATATGGAAGCTTATATCGTAGGATCCATGAGTTCGCCATAACCTTACTATTTTATCACCTACTAAAATGATCGCCTTTGTTTAACTTCTTTTTAAACCGATTCGACTAATATGTATTTTTAATGAAAAAATTACATATTTTGGACCCGTTATTAAGATTAAGGGGAACCAAATTTTTTTAGTTGCGAACGAAAGTGAAAAGATATAACTTATTAGTTCGCAAATTCAAGTTTTAGTTAATCTATTTTACGCGCTAAGCATTTCGAAAAATACTAATTGATTTAATCTTAAAAATCTACATGTTGAACTTTTTATTATGAATTGTTTTCACGTAACTGGACCCGTCCAACAACGACCCACTAGATAAAGTTTTCAAAGACTCGGGACTTCTAAAGCATTTTGATGTATAACGAAGTAAATCGATAATTCCATGTTTTAGCTTCGAAAGCTTAATTATTTTTATTTTAGTATTTTATGATTTTTCCCGCGTTTAGCCGAAACCGTGTCAAAAATAATATTTTAACTAAGTGTTTTAAATCAAATATTGTAATATAAATGTTTTAGAAAAATAAAAATAAAAACATAAAATAAACATAACATACAAAACCAAACACCCCCCTGTTGACTTTAACAAATAGCTAAACCAAACACTCCCTTTATTATTTTTAATTCTCCTACAAAACTAAAAACCAAACATCCCCTTTGGAATTTAATTAGACATTTTGACAATGTATAAAAGGGTTTAACCCTCTTTTAAAAACACATAGTACCAGTACATAAAAAATCAGTCCTACCTCTCTTCTTCCTCTCTGTTCGACAACCAACACCACAAACAACCCCCCCTAAAAACTATCATCAATCATTCCCAAATCAATTCCTATTAATCCCAAATCACTCTTATACTAATCCTCATCATCCCTTATCACAAGAAATCAACCATGCAAGATTTTTATTAAGTTCTTGATTGGTGAGATTTTGGGTTTGAAGGGTTTCATTGATTTTGGGTACAATTGGTGCTATAAGGGTTTGATTGCAAGTATTTGTGCAAGATTTGGGTTACAAAAATCAAGTTATGGCTTTGTTTTAGGTGTTGTGGTTTTCGGCCAAGAATCAAATCCAAGAGGGCTTGATTGTTTTGATTTCCTTTGCATTCTTGAGTATTTGTAAGTATATTTTATTAACCCTTTTATGTTGATTAATTTTATTATGTATACATGTGTCTAATTTTATACTTAGAATCCATGGATCATTGTGCATGTTGTGTATTGAGGTTGGATTATTGATTGGAGATGTTAGTGGACGGAGATAGGTTAGCTAGGTGTATTTTGAAGCTTGTTGGGTGAGAAAAATAGCATTTGGCGAAGTTTTTAAGTGTCACTTTTACTGCAGAAAGTTTGCGTGTCGATTTCGAGTGAGTCAAAATTTGTAAATCTGATTTAAGGCTTAAGTATATGATAGAGGTCGTCCCTAGCTTCGATTTGATATATATCGTGGGTTTCGTAACTCTCAAAAACGAAGTTTTTATGGCCGTCGGAAGTTTAGAAACTGCTTAAAATAAATTTTGCACTATTTTTTTTATATGGTTGCTGCAGATTCGAGAAAAGGACTTTTCCGTCAATTTATGTGTCGTTTCGGGTCTCGGGTAAAACTAAAAAGTTGTTTAAAATGCCGTTTTACCTTTTCGCGAGGATAACTAATGCTGAAAACGTGTGTTAACGGGTTGAAAAACTTATGATTAGATACTACATTTTAGTTAGAAAAATAAAGTTACTGCAGAAACTTGCAGGGGTATTTTGGTCATTTTCTGTTGGGTTTCGGGTCTCGGCTAAAATTAAAAAGTTGTCCGAAACGTCGTTTTACATCAGACTGCTTAAGCGTCCGAGTCGTGAAAACGTAATTTAGCGGGTTGTTTTGGACGTGTCAGATTAAGAAAAATTTATAATAAAAAGTCAAACTTGGCAAAATTCTTTAATGGTCAATTAGCGTTATGAAGAATGATTAAGCGTAAAATATATTAACTAAAACTGAAATTACAACTAATAAGTGAGTCTTTCACTTCCGTTCGCATCTAGATGTCTTAATCTTTATAATGGGTCAAAATGGGTAATTTTCATTAAAATTACATATTAGTCGGAATGGGTTAAAATGGAGTTAAACATAAGGCGGGTCATTTTAGTGGGTATAAATAACTAAGTATGGCGCACTCATGGAATTCTACGATATAAGATTTCATATATGTCGGAATATATATATTTTACATACTTATGCATTTTAAGCATTTTTCTTATAAATATATTCTTATACGCGCACCATTATTATATGTCGCGGGTGAGACGTTGTCGCCTTGGATTTCTCGTTTGATACTTCATTGCTTCTCGGTGAGTTCATAGCCCCACCTTTTCTCTTTTAATGGTTTTTCATAAACTGTTTTCGGGATGAGAATACATGCTCGTTTACCAAGTAAACTCATTGATTTTTACTACATAAGCGTTACATGACTATTTTTACTAAAGCTTTTACTTGCTTACTACATGATTTCTAAAAACATGTGCGTTACATGGTTGTTTTCTCATGAATTTACTAAAGCTTGATTTGCTGCTACATGATTTGAGATCATTGAATACCTATATATGAAACCGTGAGTTTTGAACACATTATTCGTTAAAAATAGGACACAGGTGTTTTTCAGTTGTATGCTATTCCAGATCATATTATTGCCTAAGTACCCTTTGCCATTAAGTCCCCTTTTTATCATGAATGGTTAGTTAGTAGTATAGTAAACGCGAGTGTTGTGGATAGATCTATCGGGATTGATCATCCTCGTCTGGGTTGTGGTTTCTAGATAACCATTGACGCATTTTACATTTGAAGAAAATTCGTAGGATGTTTGGCAGCATCTGTATCTGTTTTGGGGCACAAACCTGAATTTCTGGTTTTGATCGTAATGCATGTTAAGGTTCGGTCTCATGAGCTTAGCGCAATAATAAATTTCATTTAGACTTGGTGAATTTGTTTCACTTGTCTACATTACTTAAGTCTTGTGGTCCACTACTGAACGTTTCTTGATTTATTGAATCACTGCTTGGATTTCGGAAATAATACTTTTAAATGTTGTAACGCTACTTTTCTTACTGAAACATTATTTGAGTTATTTCAATACTGCTTTTACTTAAACCTATGAATTTACCAACATTATTATTGACGTTTTGCATGTATTTTCTCAGGTTATTATATTGCTAGCTGAACATTGGGAGTATTCGAGTCGCGCGGATACAAATATTTTTGAAGGCTTTATAATTTCAGTACCATTCAATAAATGTTTTGGCAATGTTTTCTAATAAATTATAAATGGGACCTATTGTAACTCTGATATTTTATAAAAATTATCGAATGGTTGACTTTTCAAAACATCTCACTTAGAGTCGTTTTTTGTAACTTGTACTTTATGCTATAAAGTAGCACCCCAAGTGGTATTCCGCTGCGTTGTGATTTTGGGGGTGTTACACTTATGTGATGCCTTATCCGTTTGAGGGTGATTCTTCCCCTTTGTATATTAAACAACAATGGGATGGGCCTCATTTTCCAGAGAATAACATTTTGTGCAAGGATATTTTTAGGGATCCGAATGTTTGTAGGAAAGCTTTGGATCAAACCATTACTCCTGCTGAGCTTAGGAGGACAGAGTCTTTGCTTCCTTTTGAACTTTCAAACCGTGTTAACGTTCTCAGCGCTCTACTGGTTTCTCATGGTATGGAGCTGAATACCCGTTATACAAATTTGGTTGCATCTAAGGCTCGTACTTAGGAAAAGCTTAAGCGTAAATGGGGTATGTCAAGGACCTTCGTTCTGAAGTCGCTACTTTGGATAAAAAAAGCTTGATGGGCTCAAAGAGATTATAGTGTTTTGGATCAGGAGAACAAGGAGTTGCGTTCTCGAAATGATGTTTCTTCTGAGGAGCTAAAGAGGTTGCAGGCTCAGCTTGCCGATGCTAAGGCTTCTTTTGCGGGGTTGACAGATGAGTTGGCCCGAACCGACGCCAAGCTATCTGATCATGCCCTTGTTGTAAGGAACTTGTAGAACAAGCTTGCCTTGAAGGTGTCTAAGTCTCAGGGGTATAAAGAGGCTGCCGATGGTTTAAGGGAAGAGGTTACTCGTTTTGTTGGTTCTGGTGTAGAGTGTCTTGTTTGAAGGTTGTTGTCGAGTGATGAGTTCCATGATGCCCTTGCCCATGTTGCATCTCTTGGCATATCTTCTCGTGTTGAAAGGAGATTGTGTATGGGACGTACCGATGCTGAATTTAAAGTGGTTGTTCAGAATGTTTCTAACTTTTCTATTGGTGCTGAAGCTGAGTTTAACAAATCCCTTGCTGCCTTTCCATCTATCCAGTTTCCTTTTCATGGTAAAGTTGTTGCAGCAGCCGAAGGTGCTCTTTCTGAAGTAACCCAGATTTTGCCGGATAAGCTCGTTCGTTCGGCCACTCCTATTTTTAACGCGTCACCTGTTGTCAGTGAAGCTCTGGACCAATCCCTTGTTGATCATGCTTCTGATCGCTCACCTTATGTTGCTTAGCTTACTTTTTATATAATTTGAATTTGATCGACCTTATGATGTGTAAGTATTTTGAACAATTGCGATAGTTTTGTTACTATCTTCTTTTTTGGTGGTGCTTTGCTTGCACCCTTTCGGGTCTCGTAATTTTCTCGGGCTATGTTATTATGTGTTTGCATTAACCTTTCTCATTGTGTTGTGCCAACATTATGTTTTCGTTACATTATTCACATGCTACGTTCATGTTTGCCCTTTGTATTTGTTTGTTTCTTAAGACGCGGCAAAAGGTATAGACCGATGCAGAGTATTATCCAACTCCTTGCGTGTTAAGCATACATACTTAGATAATTTTTATTAAAACCTAGGTAGCTTTTATGGTTCTTCTCCATTCGACGTAGCTATTCATCGGAGAACTTACTTGTTGAGAGGAGAAGACTTTGTGCTTCATCCTTCCCTTTGGCGAGTTAGCATGTTTCTCTTTTCGCCCTTGTTATGGTACATTATTTCATCCAGAGGTAGTGAGCCATCCGATGTACTTGTATTTTTATGGATTCAAAATTCACTCTTTCATATCATCATAAGTACATACATTAGGCATGTTGCTTACGGTTCATTAAAAAAAATTACAACGTATTTGTCCGGAGGATCTAGCAACGTTTTCCTTTCTTTCCTCTATTTCCTATTACATGTAATACTTTCGTAGGTTAATTGAATGTCATGTTCATGGTATTTCTGCTCCCTCCATAGATCAGAGCTTGTAGGCACCTGTGCCATATGCTTCGATGATCTCGTATGGTCCTTCCCATTTTGGTCAGAGTTGGCTGTGTTTTCCACCTTTGATAGCTCATTTTTTCGAAGAACAAACTCACCTGCTTTGAATTGTTTGTGATGGACTCGCTGATTGTAATACTTTTCTACTTGTTGTTTTCTCCTTGCTTCCTTGATTGCCGCGATTTCTCTTCGTTCCTCTAGAAGGTTTAGGTTCAGCCGGAGTGCCTTCTCATTTTCTTCATCTAGCCTTTAGATTATTCGCCTTGTGGGGCATGCCTATCTCTGCAGGTATAACTGCTTCGGTGTCGTATGCTAGGCTAAATGGTGTTTCCCCGTTGCTTATCTTGGGCGTCATTCTATGAGCCCACAGCACGTTTGGTAACTCCTCAACCAATGCTGCTCCTTCTTGATGCAATCTCGTTTTGATTCCTTGCATTATGCTTCGGTTGGCTCATTCCACAGCCCCGTTTGCTAGAGGATGATATACTGATGTGGAGACAAGTTGTATTCCTAGTCCTTCTGCCCAAGATTTGAATGGGTCGTTGATCAATTGGGTTCCGTTGTCCGTTATCATGGTGGTTGGCACTTCGAACCTGCATACAATGTTATCAAATGCGAAATTTTTGACATGTTTACCTGTTATGCTAGTTACTGGCTTAGCCTCCAGCCATTTGGTGAAATAATCAACGACTACTATCAAGTATTTTATCTTACCCGGAGCTTCCAGGAGAGGTCCGACAATGTCCATTCCCCACTTTCGGAAGGGCCAGGCCGATGTGACGGAGATCATGTCATTTTTGGTAGCCTTGGTATGGTCGCGTGTACATGGCATGAGTCACAACTTGTTATCTCATTATTGGCATCCGGATGCATGCTCGGCCAGTAATATCCTGCGTTTATAGCCTTATGTACCGCTTTCCTTGGACCATCGTGTATTTCGTAGGATCCCATGTGTATTTCCTTAATTACATATTTTGCTTATTGCGGACCTATGCATCGTAGTAATGGTCCTAGGTATGATTTTCGGTATAAGATTCCATCCTCCATGACGTAGTTACGTGCTTTCTCTCTGATTATTCGTGCTTCAGTGGTGTCTTCTGGCAGGATCCCCTTTTCGATGTATTCTTGGATTGGTGTCATCCAGGTTCTTGCTGCTTCTTCCACTATTATGTTTACTTCGGCCATATCTACTGATAGTTCGTTGAGCTCTTCTACCAATACCCCTTTTGTTAATCCTTCACTTTGTACGGCTGCTAGCTTGCTTAAGGCATCAGTTTTTTTATTTTTTTCTCTTGGTATGTAACTTATTCGAAAGTTGTTGAAGCTTCAAACCATCTCCAAGACCTTCTCTCTGTATTTCTTTGTTTTTTCGCCTCTTGCCTCATATAATCCTTCCACCTGGTTTGCTACCAACTTCGAATCCACGAATGCATGCATCTTTTCGACCTTCATCTTGGCCGCTATCCTTAGGCCTTCTAGTAGTGCCTCATATTCCACATCGTTGTTTTAGTTGGTGAAGTTCAATCGGAGGGCGTAGGAATACTCTACTCCTTCCGGATCTATCAAGATAAGTCCCGCTCCTGATCTATGGTCATTAAACGCTCCATCGGTGTACAGTTTCCATATGTCCTTTTCGTCAAGAGAAATTGTGGGTACCTGGTCCTCTGCGGTCCTCCGTACCTCCGAAGCCTTTCCTTTCATCGAAATCTCGTCTTGCTCGACGGCTCTTGCATGCGTGGGATTGTACTCCGCCATTGTGTCTGCTAGGAAGTCGGCTAGCACTTGTCCTTTTATCACGTTTCTAGGCGCATATTTTATGCCATAGGCCTCGATTTATAACGCCCATTTAGCCAACCTTCCTGTTGCTTCTTGATTATTTGGTATTTAGCTTATTGGTTTGTTTGTGACGACTTTGATTGTGTGACCTTGAAAGTACCTTCTCAATCGTCTAGCGTCATGTGCCAATGCTAGGTCCAACTTTTCCATTGGAGCGTAGTTTATCTCCGTGCCTTGTAATGCTCTGCTAACGTAATGGATCAAAATCTGCCTTCCGTTTCTTTCCACTAGCAAAACAGCTGCTAACTGCTTCGTTGGTTGCCAATAGATAGACCATGAGTTCTTTACCCATCATAGGAGTCGTTAACGTTGGTAGTTCCGCTATTAATTTCTTCATTGCCTGAAATGCTTCCTCCGCTGCCGTTGTCCAAAGGAAACCCTTTTTGTTTGCACACTTTTTGAGAGTATCTAGGCATGGTATGACCCTTTCTACTGCTTTAGACAAGAACCTGTTTAAGGCGGCGAGTTTACCACTTAGCCGCTGCATTTCCTTCAGGATATTTGGGGAAGGCATGTTCATTACGGCCTTTTTTTTCTCCGAGTTTGTTCTGATTTCTTCGGAGGTTATTATGTATCCCAAGAACTTTCCTTCCTCCATTCTGAAGGATCGTTTCTTAGGATTTAGCTTCATGTTAACTTATTTTAGTGTCAATAATGTTTCTTCCATGTCCTTTATCATATTCAACTCCGTTTTACTTTTGATCACCATATCATCCACATAGGCTTCTAAGTTTCTTCCCATCTGTCCTTTAAATATAGTGTCAACCAACCTTTGGTACGTTGCTCCATCGTTTTTTAGTTCGAAAGGCATCTTCGTGTAACAGAAGACTCCCTCGTCAGTGTGGAACACTGTCTTTTCTTCATCTTTCCTGGCCATCTATATCTGATGGTACCCTTTGTAGGCGTCTAAGAATCATTTGTATTTGAATCTCATTAGAGATTCGATTTTCCAATCAATTTCTAGCAATAGGTATAAGTCTTTGGGGCAAGCTTTATTTAGATCTTTAAAGTCGATGCACATCCTCCAGCTATTGTCCGGCTTCTTTACCATGACAGGGTTGGTCACCCACGTGGGATATTGCTCCCTTTTTATGATTTCAGCCTTAAGCCATTCTGCCACTTCTTCTTTTACCACATTCCTTCTATCCAAAGTTATACTCCTTTTTATTTGAACTCTTGGTTTTATGTGCGGGTATGTTTTTAGCTCGTGTTTCACTATGAAGCAAAGAATTCCTGTCATGTCTGTCGGGGTCTAGGCGAAAGCATCGACATGCTTGCGTAGTATTCTTATTAAGCCGACACTAAATTCCGTGGTTAGGTTTCCTCCAATTGTGACGGTCTGGTTAGGATGGTCATCATGAATTATTACCTTTTTTGGGGTATGCTTTCGTTTGGTTCCTCTGGGAGCTCGTCTTATTCCTTGTCTTTTTTATCCTATATGGTTTCTCTATTAGGGGAGGAGGGTGATGATTGTCCGGACTTATCGGTTTCCCCCTTTTCATTGTTTTGTTCTTGAAGTTCTTCTTTTTCCTTTATAGTTGCTTGTTTTGGTCCGGAGGATTGTATCTGGGGGTGGGTGATCCTTCTTTCCAGGACGAGTCCTTGTGCCTCTTCCATCCTTCGGCTCTCCTGGAGGGTTTCTCTCTTGGTCGTCATTGTTGCGATTCCGTAGGCCGTAGAGAACTTTATCATTGAGTGGATGGTGGAGGCTACGACTCCTAAGATTCTCAAGCCGGTCCTTCCTAGTATGACATTGTAAGGGGAATGACTTTTGACCACTACGAATTCCATTGTGACTGTCCGGAGTTTTCTCGGTTCTCCCATGGTCACACTGAGGCTAATGACCCCCATTGGATAATTCACTTCCCCATAGAAACCTATTAATGGTGTCCTCGATTCTTTAAGTCTCGCTTTTGTTTTGGCCCCTAGATTTCGGAAGCAGTGTTCATACATAACCTCTGAAGAGCTTCCCCCGTCTACGTATATCCTTCAGACCTGGAAGTCTTCAATGAGTGCTTCGAGTATGATGGGAAAGTTGACCAACTGATATAAATTGAACAACACTGATAACCATTTCTATTAACTTTTGTTACATTACAGATACAAAAGATAAAGCTAATACAAAAGATTATAACCTTTAATGTCCTTGCTGCTCAATGAACCTCTTCTTTTCCTTTTTTTGTTAGCTAAAACATTTAGCTACTCTGAGTTACAACAAAAATAAATACAAATTATTGTATACCTTGTTGTAAAAGTTACTGAGGTTCTTCAACTGTTCTTGGAGATTCAGTTTAGTTTGGTGACCAGATTCGTGACTGGTTCAACATCTAAGAATTTTAAATCGCTAAAGGATGAAAACTGAAGGGGTTCAGTTTGGCTTCACGGTCGAATTTAAAACTGAATGATCCACTTCAGTTTTGGTGACCGGTTCAGATTCAATGATCGGTTCAGGCTCGCTAGTTCGTGACCAGGGGTTCAAAACTAAAAATGTTTAGTTCAGTTTTGAAAGTTCAAACTAAATGGGGTTCAGTTCAGCGAGGAGTTCGCTGGTGGGTTCAGTTTTGGGTTCGTGACTCACTAATATATTTACACGTGAAGTTGGCTAATTTCAGTTTTGTTTAAACTGAAGCTCACGTATAACATAAATCTTTATAAAACCCACTGAAGCAAAGCCCACTTGAGGCCTACTAAAGCCCACCTTACCCTTTTTAATCTATCAGTTCCACTCCCTCTTTTTAATAAATATACCCATGAAACTCTTGTCTTCAGATATATTAAAAAGCTAAACAAACACACACCATGAAACCACTAAGGCTCACATTTAGTTGCACCCTATTTTTACTTTCAGTTTCTAAAAAAACTGAAGAGACCATATATACCCACTGAAGCTCCATCAGTTTCATAACAATTGAGTGAACAACACCTCATTTAAAATAATCCTAGTCGCCCCTTCATTTTCTAAAGGGGGTTTCAGCATTGATACCAGCTTCAGCTATGTGTGGGGGTTCAGTTTGGGGATTGTTTAGAAGTTCGGTGTTTGGTTCGTGACCAACTGATATCCATCAACACAACAAATAACAAATACCCATGTCACCCATAAGCTTTACACATCCACTGCTTTCGCCGCATGAAGGTGATGTTATTAACAAGGGTTAGGGTTTTGATGTTTGGTATGGTTTGTAGATCTATACTTGGGCTTCTTGGTTGATAGTCGTTGTCATGTGTTCGTGTAATGATGATGGGATATTGGTTTTGAGTTTTGTGGGTGATGGGTAGTGACTAGTGACAACGAGAGTTTGTGTTTTAACCGCTCGTGTTGTTGATGTTGGTTTTTTTGACGTGGGGTTTGATGGGTTATGTTTGGTTGATGTTTTGATAGTGATTGGGATCTTGGGATTAGATCTGGGTTACGTGTTGATGAGTGTGAATGGTTTTTGTTTTTGTTTTGTGAGGTTTTCTGTTTTTTGATTTTGATGGAGATTTTATTATCGGGATTAGTTGTTGTTTGTGATGTGAATTTTTATGACGGTGTTGGTATCTGGGTTATTTTTTTGATAATCTTATCTTTTTAGAAGATAATATGGGTGAGGTGTCATGTTTTGTGTGGATATGGTTACCAAACTAAAAGAATGTTTCTTAAGTTTTCGTAACAGGAGGGTGTTTTGGGTTTTGTTTTTGGCTTTTTGTCAATAATATTATATATCTCTCTCTCAAAAGTTGCAACATCAATAACAATTTTTGAAGATACACTATTTTGACATAGCTTAAATGTTATTAGTAATCTTTTTAAAAGGATCTTGGATCATAAGAATAATCCAAAGGCTCTTGATACTACTTGTTGGTCCCTTGTAATCTGATATAAGGTTTATCAAGTTTAAACTAGTCAGATTTCATGGCAACAAAGTGAATTTTAAACAAATATATATAAACAATGTAAAGAACAAGTTTAAAACACACAGAAGCACTTTTCAACGTATAGAGTTTTATTATAATCAAATAAAGAATCTATGACACACCTTGCTTGCGGAATAGCAAGGTTGTTGAATGACAATTGTGGTGTTATCTACTTCGAACTTAAACTATAACCAAAGTTAAGAGAGTAAGAAAACAAACTACTTATGACTAAACTGAAGCTTCAGTTTCAGTAGTTTCGTTTAGTTTGTTTGAGAAATAAATGAACTCTTCAATGTGTATCACATTAATTGGAAGAGATAACATTTACTCTGGGAATCCCTTTCCTTTTATAGGCAAAGGGATTAGGGTTTACAAGTTAACCTAATGCACATGTCAAGCATTAAATGGGTGGTTAAGCTACCATTTAATGTACACATGCTTTATAGTACCAGGCACAGTCCTTTAAGGAAAATTGATGTACTTCTATACCAACTTTAGAAGTAACATTTCCCAAGGAGATTGTTTTATTCCTTTTGACATAAAGCAATCTTTTTCCCGCCTTGTAAACCTTTTAGAAGTGAAACAACACGTTTCAACTTCTGTTAAGGAGATGGACAATGTTCAGCTTGGAATTGTCAACCAAGCTAAATTGAAGCTCTTTCCAAGAGTCCTTCTTCAGTTTCTGTACCGCTGCATACACTGAAGTGAAGATACTTACCAATCTTCTAAGGACCTGAAGAGCTGATGCTAAAGAAGCTTCAGCGACTCAAAATGAAAGACTTCAGCTTGAGAAACACTTAGGGGATTTTTGTGTTTAAATCTACTAAAAGACTGAAGGGCTCAAGAACTGAACCCAACAGAAGGAAACGATATTTCGGTGTCCATCCATCGTTCCGTCTGCTCATAAGACCTTTTTCGGTTTGTGTTACCCCTAATCATTCCCACTGTGGTTTTGCGCCGGACCAACCTTGCCCGATCTGACTTCTCAGCATCCTTGTTTTTGCGTTTTTGCTTTCGACCAGCATCATTCCTTTGTTCATTGGGATCATTTTTCGGTTGTATCCTTCTTGTCGAACGACTAATGCTAGGGTATGCTTCAAAACAGATGATGGATGGGGTTTCCCTTAAAGTTCTAATTTCTTATTTGGTTTTGCCCCTCCTTCCTTTAATACGTTATTCTCCTGCGTAATGAAAGCCTAAATAGGAGTGGTTGCGGTTGAGCGAAAATGGTACGTTAGACCTCCTTTGTGGTCCTTTTCCCTTACTTTCTGATTTTACCCTCATGATCCCCTCCTTCGATGGTTGCGAGTCAACCATGTTTTTTGTTTTTCTTTCAAACTCAAGTAGATTGGGACGCGGATCCCACGGATGGCGCCAAATGTTAAAGTAAATTTACGTGTGCTTCTTGAGTTTGGTAAAAGAGACCTTAGCCTTTATGAACATCTTGATCAGCTCGGCTCCTTTAGAGCTTACTCCTTTGTATCCTAGCTGAAAATAAGAAAGAACACCGTTAGCTTGCCCCAGAGTGTTAATCTGAGACCAACTCTGGCGTGAGTAAGTATGGTGATATGAGATAATTGCGAAGAGCTTGTAAAGTATGGTCCGGAGTAGGTGTTATATATGTGTCCCGTCCTAGGGAAATGAGCTCCCCTCTTTATACTACTTGGGATTTACTGCACGACATAATAGTGGTGCTTTTCCTTAGTATGGTTGTCGGCTACGTGTCCTTTTAAGGATAGTGTTCCTGAGCAAGGACCGTACCTCTGTCGGTTTTTCCTTCCACGTTGTTGGACTGACGCAGGACTAGTGACTCCAGACCTAAACTGTCTTTCGACATGCCAGCTTCTCTAGAGTTATTTGTCTGGCTTATCTTGCGCTAGTCTGACAACGGCTTAACCACTTGTGATTCTCTTATGAACTTTCGAGGTAGACCATACCTCATCACATGACAAAATCACCTTCTATAAATACCAAGGCAAAACACTGCCAAATATAAGATCTCTTGGGCTAAAAATACACACACATTGCTTTCTTTCTCTCTCGAATCTTACTCTCACACTTAAGGCTGATCGTGGGATCCTCGTCCCATCGTGAGACTATCGGCGCTTCTTCCTTAGGAGAGAAGATCACAAACATATTCACTTACGTAGTGTTTGGTATGTTGTAATCAAAGAAGGAATGTAAAGGATTATTACGATGGAATAAAAAAATGTTGTTTGTTTATATTTATAGAATTTAATGATTCATTACAAGGAATGACCCATTACACCAAAATCATTCCTTAGGGGTCCTCTACTTTTTTTTCATTACAAGGAATAAAAAAACTGTTGTTTGTTTAAGTTTGTCAATCAGCATTTTCGTCCATAGATAACAGAATGTTTACCTTTCTCATTGTGATGTCAATCCATTCACCTTTTCTTGCATGATTTTTACCAACATCAAGCTCATCATCAGCAAGAGCCATCAACACTTTTACTTGAACCATTTCTTCATCATTATACACTTCCTCTTCATCCCAATTAAAAATTTCAGCTACATGACCTTTATTTTTAGACTAAAAAGGTTTAGCAGGCTGAGTACTTGAAGGGCCAGCCTCAAGGAGTGCAAGTTTGGCTTTGACCTTCTTGTACTCACTCTTAGAATCTTTTTGAATCTTTCTATCAGTTTGATTATTTTGAACATGTTGTGTGGACTGAATGAGCTTAGGTGTAAACTTTGGTTAAAATTTGCTTGACCTTGAGGAAAAGTTTAACACTGAGGATTCGTAAGAAGGGACTGATGTTATAGAAAAAAAATATTTAGCAAAGTGACCAGTTTTACCACATTTAAAACACTAAGTGTTCATTTGCCTTTGACCCTAAAAATTGTTAAAAATACAAAAAAGTGTCGGTCACTTCCAATATAGTTAGTCGTAGCTCGTAGTAAGTCATAATGTAATGTTAGTAAGCTAACCGGGCCAAAGGCACATGGAAAGCCCATGTCTAAGCCCATGGCCAGCCATTGGTTAGAGTATTTATACCCTATCCACACATGGAGAGGGTGTTGGTTGTTCATTTCACACATTACACTAAGCTAATATTATCCTTTTACTTTCTCTCTCTAAGTGTTCATCCAACCACATCTTTCCCTCTCTAAAATCTAACCTAATCCTTCTATATATGTGTTAAGATATTCTACAAAAATTGCTTCTATTTTTATGAAATGTTTTGACCCAACTAAAAGAGCTCTTTCATGAACCTCAATATCTAAATCCCTTAGATATTCCTCACTAGTTCTTTCATCAACCTCATCACCTAGATTCTCTTAAACAATGTTGTTAGAAAAGAAAGAAGTTGATATAGGAGAGGTTGTGGGTGCAGTTACCAAGGCCTTTTTGGATCCAGGGTATCTCCTTAAGATTAGGTTGTCTTCATAGATAAACCTTCCATAGATATTTACAAGGTCAAGGGTCTGAATATGATTTGCGTTTCTTAATCCTTGAGAAAAGCTTAACCATTTTTCAGGGAGACTGTTCATGAAACCAACATTGATTTCATGCTTAGACAATTTTACACCATCATTTGAAATCTTATTGAGCAAGGTCTTATATTGGATATAGGCCTGAGAGAGACGTTTAGATTCTTTAGCCTTGAAAGTATTATACTTAAGTTTTAAATCCATGATCCTATTTTTCTTGGTATCCGAGGAACCTTTAAAGCTGTGAACCAAGTCATTCCACGTAGCTTTAGTTGTTTCACAACTAATGACCGAATCCATTATATCACCTGGCATACATTATATAATAATGCTTTTAAGGGGTTGGCTTGATTGACCACCCTCATCTCATCATTTGATTCTTATGCTTCAGGTTTATTAGCACCTTCAACGCTCTTGGGTTGTAAAGGGCCATCCTTAATACATGTTATGTAGTAGGTTTCATACTGGTTAAGTAGCAAAGCATGCCCTTTTTCCACTTATTAAATTTGCCAACTTCAAGTCGAGGAGCAATAACAAAATAACTACCTCGTTTTTATTCGACAAGTTTAGGTACGTTACTTTCAGCCATGGTAGGATAAGAACATTATAAATCAAACCATACTACTTTTTGTTCCCTTTGTACTAGTTTAGAAATAACTACACGTCTATAAACTAGCCCATTGCTAAAGTAATGTAATGAAAACAATTTTTTAAATGTAAAAGACTTTAAGATAAATATCACAAAACTTTTTACAACGTTTAATCCTTTATTGACATTTATCAAAGTATTATACTTTGTTGTTTATGTAACAACAACAATGATTGAATGACAATGTATGATATGATGATCTCATCTCTAATAACTTTTTGCAAACCAAAGTATTACAAGTGTGGACAACTAAGCTAAACATCGAGTACTCATGTGCTTGATGTATTTGGAGGAGTAGGAAGTTTGTGAATGTTAAATATTTAGTGCACAAAATGTAAAACCTACTTTACAATTAAATCTATTTACATTGCTAGGTTGGGTAACAACCTATGTGGGTGATAAGTGTGTGTCCCAAAGTTGATTGGACAATTACATTTGTACAGTTGTCTCTATTACACATGCCTATTCTAGGTAAGTAGATAACACACTTTCTAAAGGTTAGTGATGACACTGACCTTGTTCTTATACCCATTTCAGGATAGTTTGACTTAAGGGGATAAATACAATATCTTATCCCTTCAAACTTATCCCAACCATTCTTTAGTCTCTAAATCTTCACATCTTCTTTATGGTTGAAGAGATAGTATGGGGTTCAATGAGATTATCGGCACATCTCACTGAACCATCACCTTCTTCTTTAGTTAAGGTGCTTCATTTACTAAGTACCGCCTCATTGAATGGCGAGTCTTTCTTTATAGACTCTAATTGAACACTTGAAGGTAACTCACTGAATGACTGTTCATTCAGTGACATGAGTATGCTTAAGGATATACTAACACTTAAGATATTTCTATTCAACTCTTAAGGTAAAAATCATTGGGCACTGAATTGGCCCAACACATTATACCTCGAATAGAATTCTTGAACGGAGTAACCCTTATCCGATTTAGCATAATCAAGTTCGATTCGGTTTGACTTCTTTTATACCCCTAGTCAAAACATTGTTGAAAAAAATCAAAACAAACATAAATTTGCGCATATATCATATTTAAGTTTCTGTTGTTACCTAACAATAAAACCAAATAAAATTCTTAACAGATTTCTATTCTCTAAATTTATATTTTATACTTCAATTATAATCTTTAAAATATTTTCTACCAAACGTTCCCTTAAAATATTAAAAGAACATTTTATAATACTAAAAAGAGAAAATACTAAAACATATGTTATGGCGATTCTGCCTCCCAACCAAAAAACCCTAATCGATATCTGAATTACTACCATCATTATGATATATCTTGCTAGGGCCCTAATCTTGTCGATGATCCTAGTGATTATCCGCGATTAAAGTTTCCTATAAGTAGACGATCCATTGATCTATAGGATTTAGAAATCGTTTTTTTAGATTTTTTTGGTTTTTTTCTGAATCGTTCGTCGTTAATCCTTTTAATCCGTTTCGCTTTATTTTGACATGGGAATTAACAATCACTTTTTTAATTACACTAAGTAGGATGAAACTCATAAGATTTCCAAATCGGTTTTTGTTACAAACTTCCCGGATCATTTTTCAGCTCGTGATTTATGGAATGTTTGCTTAGCATATGGCAACGTTATTGATGTGTACATCCCTTTTAAGAAATCCAAGTTAGGTAAAAAATTTGCTTTTGTTCGTTTTATTAGGGTGGATAATCTTGAACGTTTGATTGAAAACCTTTGCACTATTTAGATCGATCGATTCCATATACATGCCAATGCAGTTAGGTTTCATAGGGGATCTAAATTCAATGCTTCTCAGCCTAATTCTGCTAAACCTAAAATTTTTACTTCGATAGGAGCAGTTTAAAATTCCTTTGCAGATGTATTGAAATCAAGTAACACAAACCCTAATTCTCTAACTGTTTCTTCTCCTACCATTGTACTTGTTGATTTTTGTATTGTTGAACGTGATTTCTCTTCTTCATTGACGAGGGAAATCAAAGATATTAATGCGATGTCTAACCTTTATATTATTCTTGCAAACGAAGGCTTTGAGAATGTTAAATTGTCTTACTTAGGCGAAATATGGGTTTTGATGGAGATGGATTCAATAGTATCAAAAGAAAAGATCAGCAAACATGTGGGTGTGAGATCATGGTTTTCTGAGTTAAAGCCGGCTTGTAATTCGTTTGTTTCTAACAAAAGAATTGTTTGGATTTTCGTTGAAGGTTTGCCAATAAAAGCGTATACTCGTAATACGTTTGCTAAAATAGTTTCACAATGGGGCGAACTTACTGATGTAGAAGACAAGGAAAACTCAATTCTTTCATTCAAAAGGTTGTGCTTGAAAAGTAAACCTTACTTGATTATTAATGATAAAATTAAGATCATTATTAAGGGCCAAATTGATTGGATTTGGGTTAAGGACCTTGAAGCTTGGTGTCCAGATTTCGATGTTGAACAGGAGGATAGCAACTCTTCAGATGAGGAATCTAAGGGTGATTTTGTGGGGAACAAAATTGGCAATTTTGATTTTGATAATGAAGATGATATTGATCATGTTTCTGACTCAAGTTGCATGCATGGAAAAGATAAACCTTCCAACTCTAATGAACCAGTTGATCCTAACAAATCTGAAGATCCTTTTGAGATTTATAAAATCTTAAAAAAGAAGAAAGAATCAGAAGTAACCAAAAGTGACGATCCACAATTCCCTCCAGGTTTTACTCCTGAGGTAGTTGATGAAAATGTCATAGAGATCAATCCTGATGATGTAGTTGAAGACAACGTGAAGGAGATTGGTTCTGAGAAGAATTTAAAGTCTAAGAATAGTGTGGTCAACAACAAAGAAGGGTTTTCTTCTGAACACATAGGAAGCTCTTTTGCTTCAAAGTTCAAAACAGGTGGTTCAATTTTGGAGGTGATGGACGAACTTATTACTATGGGGCAGACTATGGGATGCAATATGGAAGGGTGTATGAAGAACATAGAATCCATTATAGGTTCTCAAGGAGATTGTCCTGGTTTTAGATGAATTTTATGTCTTTAAACATTCAAGGCCTTGGTAATAAGGCCAAGAAAGGGTGGATTCAGGAGTTGAACTTGAAACATAGAGTTAATTTTGTCGCGATTCAAGAAACTAAAATGCAGAAAATTGACCTTTTTTCTATCAAGGCGTTATGGGGAAACTTCTGTTTTGATTATGCTCTTTGTTCCTCTATTGGTTTCTCTGGTGGTATTTTATGTGTTTGGGATCCGAGATTATTTGTTAAAGATAATGTTACTGTCTCGGATTCTTTTCTAGCTGTTTCAGGTACTTGGGTTCCCTCGTCTACTAAACTTCTTATTATTTCTGTCTACGCTCCTCAAGAGCTTTCAGACAGAAAGATGTTATGGGACTACTTTCATCATTTGATTGATTCATGGGATGGTGAGTGTGTGATCTTAGGCGATTTTAATGAAGTTCGCTCCGAACATGAAAGACATGGTACCGTGTTCAATTTAAATGGTACCAATGCGTTTAATAACTTTATTACTATGGCGGGATTGGTTGATCTACCTTTAGAAGGATACTCTTTTACTTGGTCTCATAAATCTGCTTCAAAGATGAGTAAATTAGATAGATTCCTTATTACTGAGGGTCTTTTGTCTTTATTTCCTTCCATGTCGGTTATATGCCTTGATAGACATTTATCGGATCATAGACCTATCCTTTTACGTGAGTTGAATGTTGATTATGGTCCTTCCCCGTTCTGCTTTTTCCATTCATGGTCTCATAAGAAAGGATTTGATAAATTTGTGGAGACTACGTGGAAGAATGCAGCTTGTATGGAGACCAATGCTATTGTTAATTTGAAGAAAAAACTTCAAGCTCTTAAGACTTCTATTAAACAATAGGTTAAAGATGATAAGCTTAAATCCAACGCTACCAAGATGTCTATTCAGTCTCGTCTTACATATTTGGACAAGATTATTGATCAAGGAAAGTGTAACGAAGAGGTGATTAGTGAACGCTCTAAGCTATTAAAGGATCTTTTCGACTTGAATTCCTTTACAACGCTTGATTTGGCCCAAAAGGCTAAAATTCGTTGGGCTATAGATGGCGACGAAAACTCCAAATATTTTTATGGTATTATTAATAAGAAGAGATCTCAGTTGGCTATACGCGGGGTTCTTGTAGATAGTTATTGGATTGATGATCCTTCTTGTGTGAAAAACGAGTTTCTTAAGCAATTTTCTAATCGGTTTGCTGCTCCTCTTACTCCTAAGCTCTTTTTTCAAGCTCAATTCCCTAATCGTGTGACATCGGAGCAGATTGATGTTGTTAAAAGTATTGCTTCTTATGATGAAATTAAGAGAGCGGTGTGGGACTGTTATATTAATAAATCTCCTGGCCCTGATGGTTTTAGCTTTGAATTCTTTCGAAAATATTGGGACATCATTTACCAAGATGTGGTGGCTGCGGTTTTATTATTTTTCTCTACAGGTTCTTTTCCTCCAGGATGCAACTCTTCGTTTATTGCGTTAATTCCTAAAACGCAAGATGCTAAAATGGTTAAAGACTTTCGTCCTATTAGCTTAATC
>BQNB010091338.1:0-26902 GCA_026074375.1 Tanacetum coccineum
GATTGATAAAAATACCGCGTGGGGATTGGTGGATCTGAAGTCCTAAAAAAAATTCATTTCCCCCATTAAGGACATCTCAAATCTCCTGTACATTAAATTTCAAATCATTTAGAAAATTTAGGGTTTGTGGAACCAAAAATAATGTCATCAACGTAAATTTGCACAAGTAGAATGTCATCCCCGTATTTTATCGTGAATAGGGTTGTCACACCCCCAAATTCACTGCAGCGGAAGATTGGATTTGGGATTGTGACTTCATGGCGTGAAGAGGACTTGATACGAGAGATAGACCTCTACATGCCAATATACCAATGCAGACTCCATATATTCCGTAATATAGAACACCTGAGAAAAACATTGCTAAAGTGTCAACATAAAGTTGGTGAGTTCATAGGTTTTGTTGTTTGATAATAGTGATGAACCACAAGATTTATAACCATGGCATGAAATATAGTAATCCTATATATCACAATGAAAAGTATTTACTATTGTCTAAGCTCATGACACCGAAACGTTAACATGAATCATCATAGATAAGCCCATGCAGATGTCCAACCCGCGACATCCGTAACTGACTCAAATGAAACTGTGTTTGCTTGACTAATGTCAGTCCAAGACAAACAGGGATGTCAATCCCGATAGATCTATCCATAACATTCGCGCTCCCTCAACCAATCCAATTGATCAAGAAATTGACTATTCATGATAAATTGGGCAATATAGTAATTTGGGTTGAATAGGGACTTAGACCTAATAGTAAATCAGTAAATGTACTTGTGTTCAACTGTTAAAAATAAGCAATGTTCTCACCCCAAAAGATGATTAAAAACAGTAAAGTAGGGGCTATGAAAACTCACCTTGTCGGTCAATCGTCTGGAATTGATAATGGGTCAGTGTACGTTAAATAGTGACTCAATTAAACACCTAAGTAATTATGATAAATCTGAGTTTATTTTCTGAAACTTAATGTATATAATGAATTACGCAAATGGGTCAAAAAGGGTATTGTCGTTTATGAGTTAATGTTTTATGTTGTCAACGCGTTGATTAAACCGTTGGCTCTAAGGACGACTTTACAACTACGAGTATCTACAAGACCTGTTAATATTATTATGCGTCGCACTTATATTTATAAGTTCGTGTGATCTAAAGGAAATATAAACGTTATTTGTAAGTTACTAGGTTTATTATTTATCGAGTTTATTCATTTGCATCGAAATCGTTAATTAAGTTGTTGAATTTATCAAATTTATATATGACGGTTCGCTTAACTCGCTTAAGTTTCCTATAAGAGAAATATATTGTTAATCACTTGACTTTCCAAATAATAATATATAAAATATATGTAACTTTTACATTTTATATCCCTTTATCATTATAACTTTCCATGTTTAAACCCGAATAAGCTTTAAAAATATTTTTAACGTTAAACCCGTTTTACTTGTTTAAAGTTCGGTCCCATTGTTAATGATTCTAAACCAGTATATCCATGTTGGGAGTTGAAAATTCTCAAGTCATAAGTATGAGGGCTTAACATCTAAACTTATATCGACAATGATCTTGTTTAATTGCTTAGCTTGGAACTTGTGAAAAATCGAGGACGATAAAATTATCCGTCAGGACATCCGTAGATCACTCTACGGACGCTTCTCATTCTATGATCCCAGTTTTAATAAATAAAGAAAGTCAAACTTGTTAAAAAAATGAGAAAAATCCAAAAATATTACGAAATTGCCATTTGCTCGATAGGAAATTTCCCAAGCCATTTAGATTTAGTAGGAATGTTTCGAGGACTCGAACAACGTGCATGCTTCTCATACTCCTTTACGTTTAAAGTTCACAAATTATATATCATACAAGTTGTTTAAAATACTACATGTGCTATTTCTATATATTATATATCCACTTGTATCATTCCTTTATAAAAATGAACCCACATGTCTATTTCTCTTTTCCTTTTTTTTTTGGTTTCTGACGCAGCTAGCAAAGGTTTGACAACCACTATTATGGTGTTTGCTTCTTGCACTCACGCACCCTTATTTATTTTCCATTCAGTTTACTCTTCCTCTCATTATACATACGTACGCATGCATGGTTAACTTTCCATTAAACCTGCAAAACGCTTGGCTCGAATACTTGGGGTTACGGGGGTCCTTAAATGCTGTGATTACAGGGACATTTGGTGCACTAAGCAGACCCATCAGCGGCTGCTGTGGTCTTCTCTTTGCAGCGCAACAGCCACGACTGGGTAACGGCCTGTTGTGGCTGTCTGCGTGCATTGGTGAGGCATCTCAGGTTTGAAATCATTTGCCACGTATAGCGGGTTCTTAGTGTGAACCATCGAGTATAATGGCTCGCTTTTTATGGAGTTTGTGACGCTCCCACAGTGAGCAAAAGCTCGCCATGGTTCATCATGGGTCACTTGGCCATGCCCATGTTGCACGTCAAGGTTATAACATGCGAACTCTATTAAAATTTATGCGTAAATTTAGTGCATATTAGTGAGCTAACGTAATATATTACGTGTATGTTTTTAAAGTTTGTAATAAGAAAGTTTCCTGGTTCGTTACTCGTCCCTAGTGCCAACGTTTTATAATCACTAAACGAGTGTCAGTTTTACGTGTTTAAGGTGGTCGTATGGTTCTTGTTTGATTTAGTTTCAAGTTTATTGTTTTACGTATCAACTTCATGTAGCATGACAAAAGTTTTACATGCGTACGTTTTCAAGAACCATGCATGGGTCGCATCATGCATGTCGTGTGCTACTACCAAGGGAAAGTTGTATATGATAAATATGAAGCTACAAGAATGACTTACGAGGGTCCAAGCTTGTCGAATGATGGTGAGAAAGAAAGATGGTGGTAAGATTTGAACTTGGTTGCTACTTCTTCTAAAGCCGACGCCTATTTAGTTCTTGTACTCAACGAGCTTGAACTTGAATTTTATTGTTTAACTCTTGTTTTTCAATATTTGGTTGTGATGCATTTGTTCATGTATGGTTCTTGATTTATACTCGAAGTTTGGATGGGTTACTGAGATGTTACATGTGAATGGCCCTATACTACTATTGAATCATAGTGAATTTTTATGATACTGTTATCATCATTACTCTTTTCTAATACTATTATAGAATTTTCACTATTTCTTGCTTTTGAAAGTGAAATTGTATCAGGTTTACCATACGTAGCATGTGAATGGAGATATTCAAGATAAGAGAATGGGTAGGGTAGTGTGTAAGGCTTGTAATGATAGTGTTTTATTATCATTGTGTATTGGTTTATATAGTCATTTATATGTATATACCTGGTATGGGTTTTTATATATATGTAATTTGTTTGATCTTTGTTGAATTCGATTATAGTTGTCATGGTTATTAATTTGTATGTAGATGGTTTTATAAAGTGATACAAGTAAATGGTCTCGTTTCACAAAAGTGAACTAAGTATGGTTTTTATCGTTACTCGTACTAAAATTTCTTTTTAGAAACAGAGTAATAATGATGATATCCGCGCGTAAATTAAACTTTCTATGACAAAAAGTAATGTATGACGATCATAAAATGATTTATCGTTGAGATTAACGGTAAAATTTGTAAACTTGCGGTGTATAACTTTCACTTAGCCAAAGGAGGAACCTAATTTCTTACGGGGTTTCACAGATGACTCACCAAAACTGGCCTAAAAAAATTAGGGAAGCTTCTTCCCACCCAAACACACAGACCCCTCCATTATTCTTTGCCTCAAGCTTCACCGACCCCCAGAACATCCATCAAACCTGCTATGAATCAAACCTGCTATGAAGAATCCTGCAGCTTGCACCAAAATCAATAACCCTAAATCTCGAAACCAGGTGAGAAAAATAGTAGTCAGTGCTACAAGAGGCGTTACAAGTTTCTTTAATCAAGAAGATGTAAGTTTTCATCTTTTTAAATATTTTGTTTGTTTGAGAAATTTACTCGCAATTAGTAGTGGTATCCTTATGTTAAGACCTAAGCCGGTGACTGGAAAGTGTGGTAGGATTATGGTCAATAGGTGCATATCCGTAGAGTTCATATTATTCTTGGCTCAGGGTTGGGGTAGACTTTTATGTCTTCCTGTAGTTTATGACTGCTAATTGCGACTGTTGTCTCTTACTTTTACCGGGCGTGTTTTCATTTTTGTCTCATTATGAGTTTGTTGTTCACGTTTCCGGATGATGAGACATTCGCCAATTATTGGTGTAAGTGGTACATGCCTTTTGGTAGGTTTTTTTTATATACTTGGAAATATTTTTAAGGGTATACTGACATAGTGGATAGTAGTATAGGTATTTTACAACAGTTGCTATAAAGAGTCCTTGTGAAGTAACAAGTGGGTGATTAGCAAGGTATCCCGAAGTGTTTATGTAGGTGACCCCCATAAAGTGATATAGTAAGGATGTAATCACCGACAAAATTCATAATATTGTGTATGTGACTCTTCGTAGTGTGATGTTGGTTATAGGGTTAATTATTTGGTGAGAGTCATGATAGTTTCCTTGCGCTAGGATAAGTACGTAATCCACAGGATATGTTATTCCAAGACGGTAAATGATAATGTGTAGTCATGCTTTTCATGACAGACAAGTGACGATTTAGTTATTTAATGATATCGTGCCAAATAGTTGTTGACTTAGGAAGTAAATAGTAATAGAAAGTGCGTATGCTATTCTGATATGTCCTTAAGAGCCAGTTATAGTCTAGAGTTACTAATGCGACCTAGTTCTCTATAACCAAGTGTCTCTGATACCAATCTGTCACACCCCCAAATTTCACTGCAGCGGAAAACTGGATTTGGGATTGTGACTTCATGGCGTGAAGAGGACTTGATACGAGAGATAGACCTCTACATGCCAATATACCAATGCAGACTCCATATATTTCGTAATATAGAACGCCTGAGAAAAACATTGCTAAAGTGTCAACATAAAGTTGGTGAGTTCATAGGTTTTGTTGTTTGATAATAGTGATGAACCACAAGATTTATAACCATGGCATGAAATATAGTAATCCTATATATCACAATGAAAAGTATTTACTATTGTCTAAGCTCATGACACCGAAACGTTAACATGAATCATCATAGATAAGCCCATGCAGATGTCCAACCCGCGACATCCGTAACTGACTCAAATGAAACTGTGTTTGCTTGACTAATGTCAGTCCAAGACAAACAGGGATGTCAATCCCGATAGATCTATCCATAACATTCGCGCTCCCTCAACCAATCCAATTGATCAAGGAATTGACGGTTCATGATAAATTGGGCAATATAGTAATATGGGTTGAATAGGGACTTAGACCCAATAGTAAATCAGTAAATGTACTTGTGTTCAACTGTTAAAATAAGCAATGTTCTCACCCCAAAAGATGATTTAAAACAGTAAAGTAGGGGCTATGAAATCTCACCTTGTCAAATAAATCGCCTGGAATTGACAATGGTTCAATGCACGTCAAATAGTGGCTCGTCAAACACCTAAGTAATTACGAGAAATCTGAGTGTACATTCTAAAGACTCAATGTACTACTCATTCAATTTGTTTGTCCAATCATAAATTATCGCTTTATATTCTCATATCTTTGATTAGACCGTTGGCTCTAGGGATGATACACGACTACGCACCTATCAGTATCTGTACTTAATTTGGTGTAATTATGTGCTTAAGGTCCCGTAGTCATATTGTTAAAATAACACAATTTAGGTTTTAATAATACAACTATTAATTACCAACTATTGAGTTACACATATATGTTTATCTCGCTCATTTACCTACTCTAGTCGTCACTTAAATCTCGTATAAATATCCATTTTATATGTTGCCGTTCATGTGAAATTGTCTAAATAATTTTTGTAAAAATTTATTTACTTGCATTTAACATTCTCACGTCTCAACGTTTACAATTTAAATCATATGGCTTTTAAATCATATTTTAAACTCAACTAAGTTTTGAAAATATTTTTAGTGTTAACTAAAATTTATGAACCGGGATAAACCCGTTTACCTGTTTAAAAGTTCGGTCCCATTGTTAATGATTCTAAACCATAAAAATATCGTTTCCAATTTATACTTGTTAACAGGCTGCTAACCCAATTGGCGCTCGAATCGAGGGTTAGATAGCTACGCATGTAATATATATCTATGTTAAAGTTTATAAATGAAAGTAGTATAATTGTTACTATGTCAACTTGTCATAATCCAAAAAGAACATACACTCTTTTATATCACCCATCACGTGTATGTATATAACAATCCATGCCCATCCTCTTTTCCTTTTTCTTTTTGCTGCTCACCTGACGCACACAGTGAGCTTTTGTACTCATTGTTTTTGGTTTTATTTCCTTCCGCAGCCACTCACATGTATATATATATAAATTTTCTATTTACTTTGCATGTTTATCACTTATTTAGTTTGCAACGAGAGGACTTCATCTCTAGACACAAGGGCGATCCCCTCGAGCAGTTTCAACAGCGGCAGTACTTGCCACGGTTCGGGTGATTCGACACAAGTTGGTGTCGAGTACGGCCGCACCATAAAAGGGTGCGTCCATCGTTTGAGCTCAACAGCACCAAGTGGTGCGTTGGTTGGTCGGACATATTAGCACCAAAAAGGGTGCGTTGAAGATAACAGAGGCAGCAGCCGTTTGGTGCAAAACCACCATCCTTCACCACCACCACATTGCGGCAGCAACAGTGGCAGCACGCCAACTGTCTCGCACGCATGGGTGGCTCGAAAAAGTTCGGAATGGGTTGCTATTCGTGGGGCAGCCACCTTGCCCGCTGTGGTGCAACAAATGACGAGGCACTTTGAGGTAGTGGCCCCTCGTCACTCGTCGCGTTGGTGGTCACGGTAGGACTTGGTCTTGGTCACAAAACAAGCATTTAATACGTATGCCTTAGTCTTACTCATCCCTAGTGCCAACGTTTCAAACCGAGTATAAGTGTCGAGTTTTGCTAGTCCAAGTTGTTGTATAGCTTTTAAATTTCGATATACTTGATACTAGTTCATGGTAGGTCGTATCATATTTCATGTGTAGCATGACAAAAGTTTGATATGCGAATGCTCACAAGGACCATGCATGGGTCGCATCATGCATGTCGCATGCTTGTCATGCGAGGTCGAGACCCTCGCTTAGTTTTGTCAAAGTCTTGACGTGTTTATTCACGTCGTACTTTAAACTACAAATCGATAATATAGTATGACAACATTTAGTCACAAGGGTAACTTACAAAGGTCCAAGTATCGCTAAATGGGTCGAGGCGTGATGATGACGAGAAGCTTGAACCAACCCTTGATTAACACTAATTCGAACCCGACGCTCCATAGCCCTTGAATCCAACGAAAGCAAAAAAACCTAACTCCCACCAATTTGTGTAGTCTTTATTTTCAGGTTTTAGTTTAGATAGATTGGTTCGTGCATGGTTCCTCTTTTATATGTAAATTGTTGGCTTAGTTACAGAAACATTGCATGTGAATGCATATCATGCACACTGCTACACCAGGGTGATAATTCTAATACTGTTATCATCATTGTCTCTTTTTCTAATACTATTAAGGAATCTCTATTATTATTACCTTTTCCATTTCAAATTGTATCAGATGTATAAGACTTATCATGTGATAGAAGTTGTCAAAGTAAGAAAATAGGTAGGGTAGGGTATAAGGTTTGGTAATGATGTTGTTTGCTCATTATATATATACTACTTGACCATATGTTGTAGGGCGAGAGAGTGCGCGACATATATATATCTGATATGGGTTTTTGTATAAGTTATTTTATCTTTGTTGAACCCATTTATAGTTGTCATGGTTATTAATTTGTACGTAGGCGTTTTCATAAAGTGTTACCAGTAAATAGCCTCGTTTCATAAAATGAAATAAAGAAATCGTTACGCGTTCTAAAATATCCTTTTAGATACAGAGTAATAATGGTGATATTTGTATGAAATTAGATTTTCTATGACAAAAAGTAATGCATTGACGATCATAAGATGACTTCCCGTTGAAATTTACGGTAAACCTGCAAACTTGCGGTACATGACTTTTACTTAACGCAAAGAGAATCTAATTTTTCTTATGGGGTGTCACAGCCTCCCCGGGTTAGAAGATTTCGTCCCAAAATCAAGGCGTTGCGGGAGATTGTGAATTTGCAAAACAAGTGAGGGTATTCGTTTTTGAACTGGTCATCGCGTATTCCCTACTGAATACCCCATTATCGGATCGAGTTAATACGACAAAATGTGTAGGAATATATCTGTTGATAACAAAATCTCAAATTATTTTCCCCATCCCCATTTTGTCTTATAAATACCACCTCATTTCTCCTAAATTTTCAAACTTAAATCCCACTACCAAATACTTCAAATGGCCTATGCGCTTCCTCATACTGATTCCGAAATCAAAGCCTTGGTGCAAAGATTAATTAATGAAGATAAGGGTCGTCAGGATGTGCTTTTGAATTTGGATTTTCAGTTTGAAGACTCATGCGTTGTCAGAAACGATCTTAGAAAAGCTTATGAGAAATGCAACGACATTTCTCAAGAGAGTCATGCTTTGATTTGCACTCTTTTAAAAGAAAGTTCTAAAAAGGATCGCAAGTTGCATCTTTCTATGTATGGAAAGGCGGCACAGCTAGAGAAACAAATGGAGACTAAGTCGGCTTGGTTCCAGGAAAAATACTCCGGCCGTACACATGGAGGTATAGGTTGCTCGTCATCACAAACTGATTTCCCTCTTACCGAGAAAGAGTTACATCAACTCCGTATGGATGAAGAAGCTCTAAAAGAAATGTTGGAAGAAGAGGCCATGAACAAAAAGGCGCAAGAGGAGAAAATTAGGCAAGAACAAGCTGAGAATGATGCATTCTTTTTAGAATTTGGGGTAGTGAGGTACGACTCAGATTGCGAGTCATCGGATTAATGGTCTAAGGATTGTTGTAACCATGTTGTTGTACTGCTTTGAATAAAACATTGTTGCCTTAAACTATGTACTTGTATTTCCACTTTTGCAATTCAACGGTTATTATGTTAGTAATCTAGTAAGTTCTAACGAATGCATTTGATCTCTGTAGTATCAAAAAAAATGTTCGCTTCGTGACTGTTGCCTTGCCATGATGCATCTTGAAAGGGACAATTGAGTGATTATGACTACTGTCTCCACACAGTATTTTAAAGTGTTTGCGTGATAACTCTGTATTGAATAATTGAGCGAACATGATTGTTGTCCCTCTACAGTATTATAAAGTGATTTAGGGGTAGTGTTATTAATTTGTAAACTTTTCTCCAAAGTAATTATTTTATGAGATTAATTAGCAATTCGAAAATTTTTCGATAATTAATTTTACTTTTAAGGGTGGGAAATAAGATTTAAATTTTTACGGGGTGTTGTAGTTCTTTTAAGTTGGAAACTTTCACTCTGAATTCAAGCGTCTTATTCGTGGCACGGGTTAAGAAAAGGACAAAAGTGGGAAGTAGGGCTCCAACTATAACACCCTGTGTTTTCAAGTCATTGACGACGTCGATAAATCTGCAATGTACCTTTTGTATTGTACGCGTTTGCTTTAAATCGTAAATGTTAAGCAAAATCGCGTAAGCTAAAAATTAGCGTTTAATGTAAACGGGCATCAATCAATTAAACGTTTGCATCAATCAAGTATTAAATAATTATTTTGAGAATAATTATGGTCATTGTTCATTTATTTTATCGGTTAAGCAAATTATATTCGTTTCGCGATAAAATACGTTTAAGCATACCCGGAACCACAAAAATATTTCTACGCTTCAACAAATACCTACGATTGTACCCAATACCTAAAGTTTTATTAAATTTACCCAAGAAAATATTATCTTACACTTTGTACATTGGAAAATAAAACATTTCACAAATACTTTCAAGTAAATAAGTTTTTTTTAAAAGCTACAACTTGTAACTAGTAAAGTTTTTGCTAGATATTTTGTTAACTATCAAAAATCATCTAGAAACGGCTAGAATGTGGCTAACCGTTACCTCCATTTTATATATATACACTTTGCCATTTTCTTGAATTTGTCAAAACGTAAAATAAGTTTCCTTACTTAAATTTTCATTCGTCCTTAGATTAAAATGTCGTATCTTGTTCCCTTGATTGCGGTTGTGTTCGTAGTGGTGGTTGGTTGTTATTTGGCGAGTGTTCCACAGGAAGAAGATTACCAGTACCTCGTTGTAATACTAGGGCTTATTGTGCCACTCATTATTGTGGCGATTGGCGTGGAAGTCTTCTGGAAGAAGTAGCTTTTGCCAGTAGGCTAGCGGGTTGTATTACCATTTTGTTCTTGGGCATTTTGTTATTTTATACTGTATCTCTAGGGAAGAATTGTGGAGTTTAATCTTTAACTTTGTTTTGTTTATGTAGGATTGAATCCTCATGATGTATTTTTGATGAATCACAGTCTTTCAAAGTTTCCTTGAGTATTGTCTTTAATGTGATGAATAAAATGTGTATGCTTTCAAACTTTTTGTTATTACATCGAATACTATTGAGCATATCTCTGTCGACCTAACTTATACATAGTTGATCAGGCTATGTATACCTTAGGTTTACATTGACATCCCTTTTTCTTTAGTTATTTGTTTGTGATTGTAGCGTAGTTGGTTTAGAGACTCGTAGTGTGTATAAATTGTCGTATCCCCCAAGTATCTGATGAATGGTGTTAGGTTATATGTCAATTGGTTTATTATTTCCTTACTACTTTCTACCACACATGTGGTCCTCTGAAAGTTTATGTTCACCTTATGTGTTTATCTTACTACGTGCATATCGTTTGATATGTTGTCGGGTATTATCTATGTGTTCGAAAAATTTATTATCTCAGCGTATAAGTTATTTCGAATAATAACTTTTGTTGTAAGTTTAGGGTTTGGTCGTAATCGCTCTTGCTAGACATAAATATTTTAAATCGATATTCCTCCCAACTCTTACCCACTACGCCGCCCCCTTTTTCTTATATTTTTCAAGTTTCACTTTACTCCCTCCTCATCTCAATTTATCACTCACTTCACAATTTCACGTTTCTCATCCTTTTCCTCGAAACTGTTGATTACCAATCCTTATGGGATTCCCAATCGAGATTTTCACTCCCGTCATGATCATAATCATCACATCTCTTATTTTGCTGATCTATCCGATGTGTTTCTTTTCACGCGGTGATGTATCTGTCGTTTTAGCATTTTACATTTTTGTTGTATTCCCTATATTTTGCATTTTGTTGTATTACGAACAGAAATACTATGGATCTGATTGAATAAGGCTTCGCGTTGTGTATTTTATGGTTTAATCTTTTTCGTTATAATCACTTATTGCTATGTGCCCCACCTCGCATCTTGGCATGATTTGAAGTCATTACCTGGAAATCTTTCAGATGTATTTAGTATTTTATTGAAAAGGCGTTTATTGATTGTAAATGAGAAAAATATTTTGGACTGACAAATTGTCGAATAGTGGAGGAAGAAAATTTGATTTTTGTAGGGGTTACTGTTTCTTGCCTGAAGTACTATGTGTGGCCCTTTTGAAATAATTCTTCAAGTTTCATAGCGTTCATCGGAAATAGCTTCTCTATTTCCATTTTCCGGGCACATGATCGTACTCTTCATTTGTTGGGCAACGAGCATACTTGTTTTGCGCTGAGCAGTAATTTCGATAGTGTTATCTCATTGGCGCATTACGATGCTTGTCAGTTGAGTCCAAAAATTATCAATTATATGGTTTCCCCTATACTGGGTAAATGTACTCAGAAACTTTTGAGGGCAGAATTGTTATTTCATTTATTATTTCATGAAAGCAAGGTACAAGTCTTTATTAATTTCTTAGCAAGCTGGGATACGTTGTTATAGCGAGTCTGGCTGTCTTGCTTACAGGCCTAGACGGGCTGGAATTTTCTAAATTTATTCATGATCCTCAGCACGTCTGCCCTCGGTATCAGCTACCCTTATCTGCAATATTACGATCTCATTCTTGGCAGCTGCGAGAGAATCCTGCAATTCGGAGATCAGGAGCTCTTTGTCCTCGGTGTCTGCATGAAGAGTGTTAATCTCTACTTCCAGGTCCTCTAGTCTGGCCGTCACATCTTCTGGGTTGAGTTCTGATGTCTCGGATGCTGGTTTACCGTCAGAGAAGGTAATGTCATCTGGGAAGAATGGCGATGATGGTGATCTGCTTCTCTTTCGAGATGGCCCAGGCGCTTGTGATATTAGTGCAGGAGCACTGAGGTTATTTATTTCTTGGGAGTGTTCACGCCCTGTAGCAGGGGTCGAAGTTAGTCCTAGTTCAGGTGATTGGGTTGCCTGAGAGGTTGGCGAGTCGATTCTTCTTGGAATGGAATGTCCCGTGGCGGCTTCCTGTTCCGGGGAGTTGTCAGGTACGTTGCTGGAAAGTGATTGAGACATTTCTCGAATACACTCTGCATATGACAAAGTAGGGTTTCTTCTTCTTATGTTCCATATTTGGGTAAAGATTAACTTATGAGTGCCATCTATTTTTTTTGATAAGGTGTATTGCACGTTTTGAATGATTATGCATACTATGTCTCGAGGATATATAGAGGAATGTTGGGTTTAGGCATTCGTATGTTTCTTGTTTGTTTGAGAACTTTACTCGCAATTAGTAGTGGTATCCTTATGTTAAGACCCAAGCTGGTGACCAGATAGTGTGGTAGGCTTCCGGACAATAGGTGTATATCCGTGGAGTTCATATCATTCTCGGCTCAGGGGCTGGTGTAAACCTTTATGTCTTAAATTTCTTTCCGTAGTTTGTGACTGCTAATTGCGACTATTGTATTTTACTTTTACCGGGCGTGTTTTCTCATTATGAGTTTGTTGTTCACGTTCCCCGATGATATGACATTCACCAATTATTGGTGCATTCAAGCGGCACATGCTTTTTGGTAGGTTTTTATATACTTTGAAATACTTTTAAGGGTATACCGACATAGTAGATAGTAGTATAGGTATTTTTACAACGGTTGCTACAAAGAGTCCTTGTGTAGTGAAGTAACGAGTGGGTGATTAGCAAGGTACCCGAAGTGTTTATGTAGGTATTTCTCGTTCAATGAGATAGTAAGGATGTAATTACTGACAAAATCCATAATATTATGTGAGTGACTCTTTGTTGTGTAATATTGGTTATAGGGTAAATCATTCAGTGAGAGTCATGGTAGTTTCATTGCACTAGGATGGTATAAATGTGTAATCCATCAGATATGTTATTCCAAGATGGTGAATGATATTGTGTAGTCATGCTTTCCATGACGGACAAGTGGTACTTTAGTTATTCAATGATATCGTGCCACACAGTTATTGACTTAGGAAGCAAATAGTAATAGATAATACGTATGCTATTCTGATATGTCCTTAAGAGCCAGTTATAGTCTAGAGTTACTAATGCAACCTAGTTCTCTATAACCAAGTGGCTCTGATACCAATCTGTCACACCCCCAAATTTACTGCAGCGGAAGACTGGATTTGGGATTGTGACTTCATGGCGTGAAGAGGACTTGATACGAGAGATAGACCTCTACATGCCAATATACCAATGCAGACTCCATATATTCCGTAATATAGAACACCTGAGAAAAACATTGCTAAAGTGTCAACATAAAGTTGGTGAGTTCATAGGTTTTGTTGTTGGATAATAGAAATGAACCACAAGATTTATAACCATAGCATGAAATATAGCAATCCTATATATCACAATGAAAAGTATTTACTATTGTCTAAGCTCATGACACCGAAGCGTTAACAAGTACCATCATAGATAAGCCCATGCAGATGTCCAACCCGCGACATCCGTAACTGACTCAAATGAAACTGTGTTTGCTTGACTAATGTCAGTCCAAGACAAACAGGGATTGTCAATCCCGATAGATCTATCCATAACATTCGCGCTTACAAGAATTAACGGTTCATGATAAATTGGGCAATGTAGCAAGTTGGGTTGAATAGGGACTTAGACCCAATAGTAAATCAGTAAATGTACTTGTGTTCAACTGTTAAAAATAAGCAATGTTCTCACCCCAAAAGATGATTTAAAACAGTAAAGTAGGGGCTATGAAAACTCACCTTGTCGGTTAATCGATGGATATTGAGAGTGGATTAAGGCACGTCAAATAGCGACTCAATCAAACACCTAAGTAATTATAACAGTTTCTGAGTTTACATTCTAAAATTTAATGTACGAAGTAAATTATGCAAATGGTCAAAAGGCATGGTCGTTTATGAGTTAATGTTTTATGTTTTCAAAGTGTTGATTAAACCGTTGGCTCTATGGATGGTACACAAATACGCTCTTATAAGTATTTATACCTAATTTGATAAAATTATATATTAATAAATTATAATCACACGGTCACATGGTTAGGACAATTTATGTTTTTAAAATATAACTATTATTTACCAATTATTTGGTCTACATATATATGTTTATCTCGCTCTTTTACCTACTCTAGTGGTCACTTACGTCTTGTCTTGCAGTTCTTGTGAGAACGACTAATTAATTTTTATAAAAATTATTTACTTATATTTAATATTCTTATGTTTCATGGTTTACGATTTAAGTCATATGGCTTTTAAAAATCATGATTTAAACTCAATAAGTTTTGGAACTATTTTTAGTGTTAACTAAAATTTATGAGCCGGGGCAAACTCTCTTATCGGTTTAAAATTTCGTTTCCATTGTTAATAATTTTAAAGCATCGTAAATTATCATTTCTAGCTTATACTCGTTAAAATAATTATACTTGTTAAAATAAATATACTTGTTACAATAACCGTACTTATTAAAATAAATATACTCGTTAAAATAGCTATACTTGTTATCAAGTTGTCAACCCATTTAGAGCTCGAATCAAAAGTTCGATAGCTACGCAGGTAATTTTATCTACATATTAGAATGTATAATTTAAAGTAGTATAGATATCTCTATGTCAACTTGCTAAAAATGCACTCTTTTATTTCTTACAACTCCACCACGTGACTACATATAATAATTTATGTTCTATCATCTTCTTTGCTTTCTTTTTGGCTGAACCCTGACGCACAACAGTGAGTTGTTAACTCACTGTTTTTGTTTCCTTCCTCTTGCAACAAAGCCCATATGTATACATATTAGTTTTCTTCCTATTCCTGCATGTTTACATCTTATTCAGTTAGCAACAACATGAGTCCATTTTAGACACAAGGACGTTCGGTGTGTGGAGCAACTCAACAGCAGATGCTGCGTTCCTTTCTCTTTGTTACGCAAAGGTCACGACAAGGCAGCGGCTTGCTGTGAAACCCACTGTTTTGACAGTGGGAGCGGCCCCCTTGCGTCGCGCTTGAACACAATGGGGTAATCCCATTGGTCATGCGTTTACGAGGGTTAGGTGTGAACCAACGAGCATGGTTTGCTCGACATTCATTAAAATCGGTGGCGCACCAACGGCGAGTAAATAACTCGTTGTGGTTTATCTGGTGACATTTCGTCACGCCCTTATTACACATTGAGGTCACGACATGAGAAACTCTACGAAATTTCACGTGTAATCTTAGTGCATGTCCATCCCTATTAAACCAACGTAATAGATTACGTGTATGTTTTTAAGGTTTGCATAAGAAGATTTCCTGGTTCGTTACCCGCCATTAAGAACGATGAGTTGTTTACTAGTTTTTCCATACGTCGTTATTTTATGTATGACACGACCCAAACCCTTGTATGTGTATGTACATATTAACCACGCATGGTTTACATGTCATATACAGGTCATGCGAGGCCAAGGTTCGTTAAGCTATAATATAGAGGACATATTAATGAAAGATGCTAAGCCACGAGGACGACTTACCGAGGTTTAAAGTTTGACTCCGACGATGAGAATGTTGGTGATGAAGATGGGTCGAACTCCCTTGGCTTCTATGTGTTCTAACCCGATGTCTTAAGCTTATAATTCAATGAAAACCCTACTCGAACCTCACTTATTTACTACTTGCTTTGTGAATGATTTTGTGCCAAAAGAATAGTGGATGAAACCTTATTTATACTAGTATCCACTTCCTCGTTCCTGATACTTTTCAAATTGCATGAAAGTTGATATTATTTTCATTTACTATTGAGGAATCTAGTAATGATGGTGTTTTTATAAGACTATTTGTCATCATGGCACTATTTGGTAAAAGACTATTTGGTAATTGGATCAGTATTATAGTATGTGGATGATGGAAGAGTGACGGGTGATGAGATATATCAAATTTTGAATCTTTGCTCAGGTGTTGACCCTACCTATTATGCGTTGAGTCAAATATGGAGAGCTTTGCACGTGAACCTTGAAGATTATCAGTAGAGTGGTGAAATGATGGTTCATTATTTATGCTTTATTTATATATCTATGTATGTAAACGTGCACACATATACATATATGTTCATATTCATATATTTTCTTTTGGATTAGTTTGTAGATTGACATGACTCGTAACTTGCTATGTTACGTTTTGAGATGGGTAGCATAACGAGATGAAATCTTTACAAGGAAATCTTGGATATCGACATGCACATGTTTATTTATCCAAGTCTAGACGGTTTCATGAAAATAATGTAGATAAATGACTTCGTTTCCCCGAATGTGAAATAAATATGGTTTTATTGTTACAAGTTCTAAAATATCCTTTTAGACACAAAAGCGATAATGGTAATATT
Source organism: Tanacetum coccineum (assembly GCA_026074375.1). Classification (NCBI taxonomy): domain Eukaryota; kingdom Viridiplantae; phylum Streptophyta; class Magnoliopsida; order Asterales; family Asteraceae; genus Tanacetum; species Tanacetum coccineum. Next base: position 16,713 of record BQNB010091338.1, read on the forward strand.
TGCGTGCTATTTAGACTTTCATGATAAAAATAATGTATGTATTGACTATCATAAGATAGCTTTTCGTTGAAATTAACGGTAGTCTTGCAAACGTGCAGTACATGAATTTTACCTACGCAGGGAGAATCTAGTTTTTCTTAAGGGGTGTCACAAGTTTGGCTATCTATTTCATTTGGCTATCTAATTCGTTTGGCTATCTGTTTTGTTTGGCTATCTATTTTTTTTGGCTATCTATTTTGTTTGGCTATCTATTTCGTTTTGCTATCTATTTCGTTTTGCTATCTAATTCCTCTGGTTATCTAATTTGTTTGGCTATCTGTTCCCCTTAGCTATCTGTTTCGCTTGGCTACCTATTTCGTTTGGCTACCTATTTCTGTTGGATACTTATTTCATTCAGCTCTTATGATATATGAGATCTTTGCTACCCATGTTATGGTGATTCTATTTAGTTTACTTATGCATATTTGAACTATCTGTTTTGTTTATATCTGTTCATTGAGCTTTTTAGCTCAGCCGCATTTCTTTTCCTTACGGCAGGTAACCAGGGAATTTGGGATACGAGTGAAGAGTGTATAGGAGCTCATATTGGACCATTTAGAGGGACTAGCATACCACATCTACACTATAATTTGTTTAGAAGTTGGATTTTGGATTCGTTGCTATCATAGAAGATCTTTGTGTATAGACTTTATATTTCCTTAGTAATTGATGAAATTTTGTCAACCCATTTTCAGTAAAGTATTCCGCTTGCATATGTTTTGGTTCAGTAAATGCGACATTCGGGCCCGTTTCGGGGCGGGGTGTTACAAGTATGGTATCAGAGCTATAGGCTCTGACCTGTAGTATCTAAGTTATGACCTGTAAGGATTGGCTCTAGGTTTTGACATGCTAGTATATAAGTTATGATCTCTAAGGATTTGTGCTAGCTTTTGTCAACTTAAGTTATGACCGGTGAGGATTGAAAAGACTATATTTTTAGGACATTTGTTTCCGTATCAATGTTGTGCCTCATTTTGATTTAGGTTCATGCTTTTAGTTGAGTCTCTTGCAAGTTCATTCTTTCCATACATTAAGAAATATATCAGAGTGCACAGCGTAAGCGTAGTGATCAGCTACTGTTAGATTACCTCGAAATTATGTTGTATTGGTTTTTGCTAAGATTCTCTAAATAATCGGTATTTGTTTGAATCAACGGTTGTTGGAGTTTGCCTGATTATCGGTATTCTTTAAATCAAAGATAGTTGGAAGATTGTTTCTGGTATTCATTGGAATCAACAGATAGATTGTTTCTGGTATTCATTGGAATTAAAAGATTCAATTTTATTATCTCGTTTATTGTTTCTAGCATTCATTGGAATCAACATATTCAATTTTGTTATCTTGTTTATTGTTTCTGGTATTCATTGGAATCAACAGATTCAATTTGTTACCTCGTTTTTTTTTCTTCACTGCATCAGTTATTACATAGGTCGACTAAGTTTCGCGAACGTATAATATGATGTTTTGTTAATCGTTAGTAAAGTACTATAGATCGTCACGAAGGAGTTTTGTGGATCGTCATCTAAGAGTTATGTGCATCATCGACAAGGGAAAGTTTGGATCATCGTTACAGAGCTTCCTAATCTAAGTCATTTAAATGTTAGTTACATTATAGTCTTCTTTTAACGTTCGTCGCCGATTTGCTCGTAATGCTCGATTCGTGATGTGTAAGCACGTTTGAAATTTTCATGAGTATAACAAAACTTATTATCGTTAAAAAAAGTAAGAAAGAAACTCACACCAATAGCGAATTACGTGCATACGTGTTGAGACGTCACAGTTGTCACAGTGTATGTGCCAGTAACATGGAGAGTAACTACGCGGAGAAGTCTACAATTGATTAAGTTTTATGTTGCTCTTAATGTGAGACAATTTTGGAGATGAAGCGATCGTCATGAGAAAAATGTCTTTGTCTTGTAAGTTCTTGCTTAAATTCCGGGGTCGATTTTTTTTAAGGAGGATAGATTTATAATAGCCACGAAATTTAAATATTTTAGTAATATATACGTATGCGTTTAAATAAAAAAAGATGAGCCACAACTGAACGTTCATATCTTTTTACTAATTGTTACGTAAATTTTTATGATTCGGTCTAAATTTCAAGGACAAAATTATTTTTAAGGGCGGTAGAATTATAATACCCCTAAAACAATATAGGAATAATATTAGTATTATTAATAAGTATATTGATGATACAAACAAATAATGAACATGTATGTTCTATGTTTGACGTTTTTACTAAGCCATTTATAAATTTATGTTTTACGGTTCACATGACGTTATGGAAGAATTATATTGGGCTAGTAATTAAGAAAATGAAAGAATGAAAACAGTTACAAAATTCAAAAGTGATCAAATATAACGAGTCAAACACGTTGCATGTATCTCGAAATATTAGCCATGATTGGTCTCATTCCGTCCCAAACTAAACCAAACTTATATTGGAATTTATACTTGTCATTAAATGATGGCCTAATCACAAATTGTCAACATAAATTCCTCAAATCACGCCATATATTATGTTCATCAAATGAAATCATTTCTCAATTTAAACGATTCCTCCGCTCACGTCACTTTTTTTCGATACACAAAATAACCACCTATAACCTATATAGTTCTATAAATAGGTATGCCCTATTCATACCTCACAAGACAAAAACAGACCATAAACAAAGGACCCCAATTGCTGCTACTTCTTAAATCATAAGACAAAAACAAACCATAATCTACTTATCATCAGTAACGTTTGGAAGTTGGTATTCGGGCTGAGTTTTGGTTCATTGTTCGTTAATCTAGAAGCTGAATTCTATTTGTTCAAGTTTGGGTCTACTTGGGTTTAGATCAAGCGGTTTGTGTTTAGGTTTTGGGTTCCATCGTGTCTTGAGGGCTCTTTTGTTCGTGTTTGATTCGGTGCTACATACTACCCGAACTATTCGACTAGCAGGTAAGATCAAAAATCATATTTGCATTCTAATTTCTGATCGAAGCCTACTACTTCACGTTGTATATAAATTATTCGCGCTTCAAAATACATAGGTGCATCGTTGATTTGATACAAAGGCTTAACATAATGAAACGAATTACTTATTTTCATATACACGAAACAGTTGGAACAAAAAAAATGAATGGCTTATTAAGCAGGTTCGTACAGAACGCAACAAGAAAGAAAAAAAATATATTTAAGCATGTTTTATTCATGCATGGCTATTGTTTTGATTACGTACGTACACTCAAATACTCATCTATTCATAAGATATTATAACTAATTCATTTTAAATCTGAATTAAAAATCAGTACTATAAAGTCAAAATTACTAATTATAAATGATTGGTATGTAGCAATAATATTAAAACGCAATACAAATTAGAACACGAGATCAGGTCACAAATAATTAGCTGTTAATATTAATTAGTTCGAAATTACTGTAGATTATTGGAAGGGACACTAAGTTGGTCAATATCGAGTGCGGGTTATATTACTTAAGCTAAGGTACGAATATTCTTAATACCTACTTCTCTTTACTATTATTATGATTTATGTGTTGCTTTGTTCGTTCCGTTATTCGTACATATATTCTATTCTTTCTTTTAAGGATTCTCATGACATTTGATCCGTATCTTTTGCTCATTTGAAATAATTAATTGTTACCCGCTATTCGTTTGCTATCTTATTTGATAATCTTATTGGACCCCTTAAACTCGTTTGACACATGCTCCATTTGACATTGCCTTGATATTAAATTATTTGTTTTGTTTAGATATGACCTTTGTTGACATATTATATTTGTTTCGGTATGCTAAATAAACCTTTTGTTCTGTTTCGATGCCCAAGCTAACTAGCCATGGAGGTACCATGGCCGCGTCATTGAGGCACCAATGGCGTGACACTATCTGTGGCGGTGTGATCACTCCATGGCGTTCTCTTTTGTTTTGTGTGCTCTATTATGCACTTTGCCATATATGATTTGATTTGTAGGGAGCGTATGGATGCATCCTAGGTACTTCGTTTAGTTTTATTTTGGTGAATGGATCAGTGTGGTACCAACACCCCATTTCACATTTTGTAGGGTACATCTGGAGTCTGCAGCTCCCATGTACAATTAGATATGATATGATACAATGTATATTGGATTATTTAGTCTAAGTGTGTGGCATGCTTTAGACTTTTGTTTCGAGCTCGTGGAGACATTTCTATATGTTTTGTTTGGCTACTTATTCGTTCAGTTCTGATGATATATTTCCTTTGGATACTTATTTCATTTGGATATCTATTTCGTTTAGCTATCTGTTTCGTTTGGCTATCTGTTTTGTTTGGCTATCTATTTCGTTTGGCTATCCGTTTTGATATATGTTTCGTTTGGCTATCAGTTTTGTTTGGCTATCTATTTTGTTTGGCTATCTATTTCGTTTTGCTATCTATTTCGTTTGGCTATCGAATTCGTGTGTCTATCTAATTTGTTTGGCTATCTGTTCCGCTTGGCTATATGTTCCGCTTGGCTACCTATTTCGTTTGGCCACCTATTTCGGTTGGATACTTATTTCATTCAGCTCTTATGATATATGAGATCTTTGCTACCCATGTTATGGTGATTCTATTTCGTTTACTTGTTCATATTTGAACTATCTGTTTTGTTTATATCTGTTCACTGAGCTTTTTAGCTCTGCCGCATTTCTTTTCCTCGCGGCAGGTAACCAGGGAATTTGGGATACGAGTGAAGAGTGCATAGAAGCTCATATTGGACCATTTTGAGGGACTAGCATACCACATCTACACTATAAGTTGTTTAGAAGTTGGATTTTGGATTCGTTGCTATCATAGAAGACCTTTATGTATAGTCTTTATATTTCCTTAGTAATTGATGAAATTTTGTCAACCCATTTTTAGTAAAGTATTCCGCTTGCATATGTTTTAGTTCCGTAAATGTGACATTCAGGCCCGTTTCGGAGCGGGGTGTTACATTTTATACGAGTGAATATGGGATTGCAATGAGGATTTGCGTTTTACTGTTGTGAAATGGAGGCAAACTAGAAAACTACATTATTTCGATTTGATGTGGTGTTTGATTTTGAAATGGGTTTAGAAAATGAAATTTGCACACTTGTGCTCTCTAACAACAAGAATATCCTTTCAATTTTACCCCATTACCCAAACACCCTCTAAGTTAACACACACATGTATCTTAGTTAACCGCTCATTCACCCAAACATCAAAATAAAATAAAAAAACACTAAATCAAATTATAAATATGGCAACCAATTAAAACATAAATCAAATATAACCAATTACATCAAGTTACTCAAATCTTAAATTGTCGTTTTTTGAAATGTCGTTGTAAGAAAAATATAAATTAAAAGTATTGTTCGTTGAAAATTATGTTAGAGGGTACCCGCAGCCGCAATACCTTGCTATTAATACTAATTCGGAAACACCCATTACTTAAAAGTATAACAATATTTTCACATTGTACAATATAAATAAGCTACAACCAATTAAAGCATAAATCAAACATTACCAATTACATAAAGTTACTTTAACCTTAAAATATCGTTTTCCGAAATGTCATTGTAAGGAAAACATGAAATTAAAAATATTGTTCATCGAAAATAATGTTATAGGGTACCCGCCGTCGCAACGCGCGAATACCTGCTAGTAATATTTAAAATAGGTTACGAGTTCCCGAAAATGCCCCTACTTTGGATGAAAAAAAAGCACACCCTCTTTTTGGCAAGGTCTACCATAAATAATTATTTCTCCTCACCAGAATCATAAACCAGCGGCCAAAACCTTAACCCATTTACACAGGTACTTATGTTTCTCATATAAACTTATTACCGTATTACATATCTATTGCTAATTTGATACCCATATAATATAATAAAGTCTATCGGTCAATTAATTATTGAAAACCCACAAACAAACTGCTCATCTTTTTTATGCTCATGCACATAACGTGTTCGTGGGTTATAATTATTGAAAATGTGTTTCTGGGAAAGCCCTTTTTTTTAATACTAATGCACATAAGGTGTTTGATGTTATGCCTCAAACACCTTTTTTATGATTAGTCTACAAATGTGTTTTATTGCTCACCATTATGATTTGATTGAAGAGATTAATTCCGTTGTTTGATATCCTGTAACAACTCATGATACCGAACCCGTAAGCTGTTCATCGTTTGTATTATGCACATAAGGTGTTCGATAAAATGCCTCTGTTAAAATTTTACTTAAAAATGTGTTTTTTAGACAAACCCTTTTTTTATATGATGATGATGCACATATAGTGTTTAATGTTATGCCTCTCTGGTTAGATAATGAGTATAAAATGTTAGAAAAATATGTTTATCAAGAAGCAAACACTCAACTTGCTGTCATTTTGAAGCATTATGATTCGTTGGAAGAGATTAATATCCTTGTTATGTAGAGGATATGAAATATTTATGTTCTTGTTAAGTGTCACATATGTCGTTTTTTATTAAGTCATTACTAAAACTTTCTTTAGTTTAGTTGTAAATGAATTAGGCAGAACACAAATTAAGATGTCATTGTTATGACGTTTCGTGCTAATTTGTGTGGTAAAGCAAAACCAAGCGCGGAATTAGTAATCATCCGTCAAGGGGCAAGCTAAAGTCAGGTTGAAAGTTTGATTTAGTATAACACACCTTTAGTCCCATTGGTCCTTCACGATTTCTTCAAGATATTTTATATTTATGTTTAAATAGTTGTTGCATTTTTGACATAATGTAGTCATATAATTCTGCAGCACCTTCTTTTCTGAGGTTGTAAAGAATAGGAATAATGTGAGTGTTTGATATAATGTTTGCAGGTAGTACACGAAACTTGTGAAGTTGCTCAAGATGGCAATGAATTCTGCTTCTAATTGCTTTCGTGGTATGTTCTTTTAGATTCATTTGTTTGACTAATTTCAACTAGTTTTCCAGTAGCATGCTTGTAAGTTGTAAATGCTACACTTTTACATGATCAATGCTCGAATATCGTACTTCTTTTGTATCTGTCGTTCTCGCTTAAAAAAGTCAGAAATATAGGGTTTACTTGTAAGAAAGCTAGTTGTTCATAACCAATGATCATGTGTCTATATGAAGCTGCTCTGTTAATTATCTAACTGTTCTCATTGCTGGCATGTAGGTGTTAATCAGTAAATCTTTGAAATAATCAAGGGTTGTCTTATTGTATTGATTTTTATTTGCTGACAAAATTCGTTGTAGTTTGCTTGTATAACTTAAGATTTGCTATTTTAGCGATAATAAATCTCTATCTGTCAAGCATAGTCCGTTTTTATTCTTTGATCTCTGCTATAAGTTTTTCGTGTTCTGAGTTTCGTCTTATTATATGAATGAAACAAATTCAAACTAGCTGGACGTTCACTGTTGCGGGGCCTCAGCAACGTGTCATCATGAATGCTAAGATCACAACAGGAGACTTCCTGCAATAGTTTCTTAGCTCAGGTCTGCTGATCTATTAGAGAAAGTGTTGACCCAATCATTCATAAATGGACCAATTTGGTTTATGGTTTTATCTTTAATGGGCCAAATGGGTATATTATAATACATAGGTCTATTTGGTTTAATGACTTTTATCTTTAAATGGGCCAAATGGGTATATTAAGATTATCAACTTGAAAGGAAACACGTCAAAAGGGTAGAAAGTCACCAAATGTGTAAATTTATGCATTAAACATCCAAAATTATTCTATTTAAAAAAAAGATAATTTTATTACTATTAATTATGTTTTATAATCATATTGCCACTTAAACATTTGCTTTTTGCATTAGCCAACTTGATTGGTTTACTTCACTGTACAACATTTCTTTATATTGCGTCTTTTACAGCATATAAGGACTTTCATACAAATGAGATCCAACCTGAAAGTGGTGGACAACTCAGGGGCAAAACGAGTTATGTGCATACAAGCTTTGAAGGGGAAGAAAGGAGCCAGATTAGGAGACACGATAGTAGCATCAGTGAAGGAGGCCCAACCAGGCGTAAAAGTAAAGAAAGGACAGGTGGTGTACGGCGTGGTTGTCCGAGCTGCCATGCAAAAGGGTCGGTGTGATGGGAGTGAGGTGAGTTTGAAGATAATCGGTTGTAAACTTGTCAACAAGCAAGGTGAACCGATTGGGACCAGAGTTTTCCGCCCGGTTCCACATGAGCTAAGGAAGAAAAAAGCATGTACGATCCTCAGTCTTGCTCAGCATATGCATGAGTTATAATCCGAACAAGCATGTTTTCAAGCTTGGCTTGTTTTCGCCCTCTTTCCTCGCGTTTACTGTTCAAGACGCAAGTAACATCATAATTTAAGGTGGCAATTAAACTCCCTTTACGCTTTACTAGGAATTGTAAGTATCTGGTCTGTTATAGCTCTAGTAGGGTTAAGTGTCTGAGAGATAAATGATATAAACATCTTAATGGAAACAGGGCAATGGGTCCAACAGGTCTGAAGTTTCTAAATGTATCTTAAATGCATAAACCGTCCTCATTCATAGCAGTTTTTGCGAGCTAGACTGTTTTTACTCTTACCAAAAAAAGAAGTCTGTTTTGACTGGTTGCACGAAAAGAACATTTTGCCACATGTAGGGAAACTAGATTACAAAAGTTAGGATTCTGCTTTCTTCATCACTCTTATTCTTCTTGTAGTTCTAATATATAGAAAGGGTAATTAGTCTAACTAACCAAAATGACAAATAATTTTAACAAAATGGCAACAATTCTCTTTAAGCCAAACTAGCAAAGAATCCAGCTAGATTTCTTGCGGACTGGTCTACTAGAAAATCTTCATACCACGCAAGGTTTGGTTTTTGGCAGCGGGTGTGGGATTCATATGGTGAAAGTTGGACACTTTTACAGAGGCAACACGAAATCAGCTTGACAAGGAAACTCAACAAAGAGAAGAGCGCCTGACATGGGATTCTGGCAAGCTCTTTTTGTGCAAAAATCTAAGCTCACAAGGTAGCAAGGAATCTAGTGGGGTGGGGTCCTGGCCATTTTTGTCATAAACCGAATTTCTTTTGCCAATGAATTGCCATTTTGGCTACTTTGGTGACCAATTTTCCCATACATATAGATAAGTAGACCCAGTAATAAGGAGGATTAACTGCTTTTGTATCTCATAGTTTTCGATATGTAACTGAAGTATGTCTAATACCTTCTTTCTTTTCATCAATTTTATTCTCATCAATCATGGAACTTACAACCTTTTGTCCAACTAATCCCAAGCTTACTTTGAACAACCTAGTCCAAACTCGACAGCACAACTTCTTAATTATGATTAGCGGTAAATCTGTGCGAATTTTTGTAAAAAAAACCGCAAATTATCCACGCCAACCTTATGAATAGGAAGGCATTACCCGTTTGAGGTCTGAGTTGGCGGTGGACTCAAATCCTGTGGAATAGTTCTGGAAAGGTCGAAACCCATGTGAATCCTCTCAAAAAATATAAAAATATTCTTTGAAATTTAACAAGTTGATAACCAGTTAATAAAATCTGCATTACTGTGTGATAGAAAGAGTGTTAATATTATAGTATAGAAGAGTGTTAATATTATAGTAATATGGCAAAATCATATTCAGACTACCTATCTTATGGGCCATATTTTGGCAAAGCCCCCTATGATTTTGGTTACATTCGATAAGACTAAGATTTATAACGCGTCCGATAAGCTCAAAGGGATGACCACACACATAACAAAAGAACCAAAATATGAGTCAACTGATAGTATTGTTAGGACAAATAAATCGTATGATGCTCAGATGCATTTGAGTATCAATCTTGAATCCTTGTAAGAAGTATAAAAAGCGTTAATTCAACCTTTATATGAATCGGCAAGGTTGCGATGATGTAGCACAGGAGAAGATATCGGTGACAAGGAAAAATTAATGGCAAAATCATATTCAGACTACCCATCTTACAATAGAATAGTGGATCCAAGGAAACCACTAAAAGGATACAAAGAGGGAAGCAGGCAAACAAACTAACAAGCACCTAACCCAAACAAGAACCGGACCAAGCAATAAGTTCTTAACAATCAAGCCAACAATATATTCTCATACACATTTCAACAAAAAAGCTCATTATAAACAAGTCATATGGTCTTACAACTGGATTACCACGACCAGTCTAAATGACTATTCACCCCAA
>BQNB010091339.1:12085-26902 GCA_026074375.1 Tanacetum coccineum
AGTTGATAACACATTTTGATTTCAATGATCAGCTTTAAGCTTTTTGTTTAACATATCACTAATTGTAGGTGATGTAAGAGGATCTCTTTTCTACCAACATATGAATGTGCACATTTTGCTTTCTTAATGAATGTACTCCACATGAGTCATATAGCTTCCAACATACAGCACTAACTTTATGCTAGCAGTAGTAACAAAACCTTAGCAGCAGTAACTTCAAAATCATCAAGAAGTCTTTTAATCCTAACAACCCTCCCCTAAACTTGATATTTATCTCCAAACTTATCAAGTTTCTTCATTGAAAGCTTTATAATCACCAGGAGGATGTTTTCAAACACTTCATTGATTCTTGTGTTGTTTTGTAATGAGCTTAAGAAGCTGATAACACATTTCATTCCAATGATCTGCTTTAAGCTTCTTGTTCAACATATCAGTAATTGTAGGTGCTGTAAGAGGATATCTCTTTTCTACCAACATATGAATGTGCACATTTTGCTTCCTCAATGAATGTACTCCACATGAGTCATATTGCTTCCATTCTAATACTTTGTAGTCTGATTGATTGTTCCATACTTGATCTTCAACATGTGGGTCAAACATTGTCTTCAAATCTCCATATAAAACTAAATCCAAGTCCTCCACTGGTCTTGTTGATCCATACTTAGCTTTTACCAACTTGTACAAAGTTTCTAAGTCTTCTCTGTAAAAACTTTTAAGCATATGACTGAACACTAAGTACATCTTTGAAATTTCATCAGTCCTGATTATCTGGTAATAGTTTTTCTTTCCTTCTTTGTGAATCTTCCAGTCAACAATGCTTGGAGGCTTAGTATCCAAAGGAATAGCATCAACTGCTACTTCCTCTTCATTAGGCATGACTTCCATCAGACTTTTAAGCTCTGCTGTCTCTTTATCCTTATCCACATTCTGCTTTTTAATACTTTCTTATTCTAGCTCATCTCCTGCTTTCTTTAAACTGCTCTCTTATGCTATCTCTGCTTCAGCTTTCTCTGAACTTCCTTCAACTAACTCAGTTCTGTAGTCAACAAAGGTATTCACCCTTTTCATTGCTTTGTCAAATAATTCTTGAATATTTGCAAAAGACTTGCTCTTCAAATCTTTGGGCTTCCAACCTTCCATGTTTTTCAAATAAGTACACATGATACTCCTTTGTTGAGCTTTTGTTGGTGGTTTGTTCCTTTTCTCTTCTGCTCTTTTTACTACAAAGTGTTTCCTTTTTTTCTCTAAGAGTTGTTGAAACAATATAGCCCTTTCTTTAATGGTCAACTCTTCTTGTTCTCTTGCTTGCAATCTTTCAGCTAATAACTGATCAGCCTCAATCTTTGCCTGTATATCATCCCATGTTTCTTTCAAGGCAATGTTGACTTCAGCTTTCTCTCTTTCAATCCTTTCTTGTTTATTAAATTTAGCTTGTAACCTTTGAGCCACTTCCTCATCAAGCTTGAGTTGATCTTTATTTGACAATTTCTTCATAGGTTTAGGTTCAATCATTTTTGTTTTACCCTTGTCCTGAATCTTTGCTTGTGATGGTTGTTGTGAAGAAACTGTTGGTGTAGTTGCTTGCTCCTCTTCATGAATAACAAGCCCTTTAGCCTTGGGTCTTGTGCTAGTAGCTATAATTGTTGTGGCAGCAGTTGTTGTTGTAAGTGTTGGTGTTGTTGTTATTGCTTGAGCTAAAGTGACTTCATCAACACTTGAGTTCACATCTTTATCAGACACTCCTTGTTCTGCAACAAATACTTCTTCACCAGCAAGATCATTTACATCAAACATTATATCATCACCATACCTTCCCTGAGTTTTATCAACCAATGTAATCTATGCATCTTTATCAATGTCATCAATTTTCCTCCCCTGTTTGGATGCATCCTCCTGATCACCTAAACTAGCTTCATCAGAGGAAACTATTCTTGCAGATCTACTAACCTTGTATAATCTTTTGAGCTTATAACTTCTTGATCCTCCTTTCTTCTCTAACTTCTTGACTCTCAGTTTTAAACTTGTAATCTCCTGAGCTTGAGCAGTCTTTGTTTTCTCCAGATTAATAACTCTATTTTGCAAGTTGGTACATAATTCCATCAATTCCTGAAGTTTCAATTTATCCTTACCACTTCGAAGTGTGTTACCTCTTGCGAGCAGTGGATCATTGGAAAATTTAGATACATTCTCAGACCTAATCTGAGCAATTATATCTCCCATGGTTTCTTGGAGCCTGGGACCACCACCTAAACTAGTTCCTGGGGAACTTGGTTTATTAGGTGTTGCCTTGGATTGGGTCTTATTGATGTTACCACTGTCCTGCTCTGCATCTAAGCAAGTAGCAGTAGTAGCAGCCCTTTCCAAATTGTCATCCCTCTCCTCATAGACAGCCTCATCTGTAACATTGGTTGTAGGACCACTAGGCTGAGGTATCTTAGTGTCCTTTCTCTTTGGCCTTCTTGATCTTTGTTTCTTTTGGGTTTGAGATGTTGATGGTTGAATAATAGTGGGTGTATGATGGGGATCAGTTGGTATTGCTGAAACTTCACCCATTTCAGCTTGATTTTGCACCACCATTGTTGGAAACAAAGGTGTTTCCCTTCTTAAAAAACCTTTTCCTACCCTTTTTATATTTCCAAAGATCTTCTTAGTGTGAGAGATTGTAACATAAATCCTCTTGTGACTTGACATCCCCTCTAGTTGTTTATCCAAAAAGACTTGTACAAACCTTGGATACATCAAGAATTTACCAACATTATTCAAGTTCTTCACCATACTTTCAAATATGTACTTTAAAAATAAGACATTGTAAGATTTGCTCTGATACCACTTGTTAGGAATCGTTTAAGCTTACTAGGATCAAAAATAACAAAGTATTTGTGAAGATCATTATTAAGACTCATCTAGGATATAATGACAATGGTTGATAAATTTCACAGCGGAATAATAAACATGAATCAAAGTTATTTTCAAGGTTTTTCTTTATTTCATATGTTTCCACCTTTCCCCCAACTCTATAACTTGAGGCTACTAACTAACTATTAATCTATACTAACTAAACGTGTACACACACATGCTTTTCTAGACTCTCATTAGGAGAGTTCTATGTTTCTAGATATGTATACCAGACGCCTATGAATCTCTTTATATAGAGAGATTTCAAGGCTTACATAAGAAGATAAGTATAAGACAAATAAATCTTTTAAATATTAAACTTGATCTTCTGATATCTTCTATCTTCATAAGGAGATCTTTTAAATCTTCAAAATCTTCCATCTTTTAAAGAATTCTTCTTTTGCATTTAAGTCCTTTTGTTTCATTTTTTTATTCATTTGGTCTCATCAAATCAAGAATCCCAACAATCTTCCCCTATTTTATGATGACAAAACAAACAAAGTCGCGTACTGGTATGTGCTTAAATACACATACCATTTTCCATTAAAAACGGACTTAAATGACCAAAAACAGACAAAAACTGCCAAAGAAATGTTTGTTTTGCATTTGTATTGTGCAGGAAACGGATATCATACAAAAGGACGAAAAACGAAGCCAAAACGATAAAACCGGACTCGGAAGGGGACCATGCAGGGAAAAGTCAAGTCAAAGTCCAAGCCAGTGTAGAAAGTCAACACCATACGTCAACCCCGGTAGCCAAAAATGTCAAGAAAAAATAACGTTTAGGGACCTAAACTTGTAATTCCCTAACCTTATATTTAAGAAAAAAAGAAGAATAGAAGCACGGGTTACCATATGCCAATGAGGCAAAAGTTATACCAAAGGGGACAATTCGGTCAAAGCCATAAAGCTTATAACCATAAGGAAACGAGTGGTTGTCCAATTGGTGTCTATAACTTTTGGGGAATTAATTTGCCAGCGTCCTCCATAAATATTTATAAACTACATAAGGAAGTATGGTGCAAAGAGGACTATCATATCCATGATGGGCCATTATTGGCCCCAATGCAACAATCACACAACCCTGTACCCCTACCCTTAGACCCAGTTCAAAACCCAATCTTTCCCGCCCAAAGCTCAAACCCCATTTTGAGGATCACTGGACTCACTCCCTTCATCTTGTTACTCCCTGCAATCATTTATAACCTTTGATAAGACTTCACCTCACCGTCCGACTACCCACCTCCATTGACATGTTGGCAATTTCACATTATTCAAGCACAATCAAGAGGCCTTTGCGGTTGTCTTATTTTGTGATTGTTTTTCTTAAAGAAGCACCAAGTTGATATGTGCGGGCCAGGATCATTTTGTTTCTTTATACTCTCACAACAAACAACAGCCCCTTGTTTGTGTGTCTAAAATGAAGAACTATTTGTCCAGAGACAAAGTTCCAACAAGTCAAGAACCCTAGTCGTTTTTCACTATATAAGCTTTGTAAAGCCCTTGAGGCTGGGAGAGTTCAATAGTAGTTTTAAGTTTAGTTTTTAGAGTTTAAAGTCTTTATTGTACTTGTACTTCATTTTTAATGAAAATTCAGTTCCCTTAATTTCTTGTGTTCTAAATTGCAAAAGTCTCTTAAAAACTTTTAAGCTTTCATTTAAGCCATCTCTATAAACTGTTTTCAAAACTATTTTACAAAGTTTAAGGGAATAATTTAAAAGAAAGAAGCAATCGTTACTGTTGGATTGATAGCATGAATGGAAGAATGAGCTTTTTGAGGCTTTTGGATGGCTTATTGGTTTTGCTTAGTTTAAGCTTATTTATAAGCTGTGGGTAGGAATTTTAGAGCTTATTAGGTTCCAAAAATCCTTTTTGAGCAAAGGATTAAAGGTACAATTTCTTTTAAATTTTGCTTATTACTGTAGCAATAGCTTATTTAGCTTATTTTTCAGCTTATTAATGTCTTTTTATGCTTATTAGTGTTTAATTATGCTAAAGTATTGCTTCCTAGTACTTTTCACTTCATTTCCATGTAATTTGCTTAAAACTGTCAAGAAATGCTTATTCTGTCCCTAGCTTATTATTCAACTTAAGTGCTTATTTGTTTAAATTTTTATCTTTTTATTGTTTAATAGTGCTTAAGTAGTATTAGTCTTTTTAAAATTTCAGTAAAATTTAGCTTTTATAAGTTTTTAAACCACTTTTCAAAATTAAGGGAGTGTTTGGGTCAACACTAAAAACGGGTCAAAATGGTTTTTGGTATGGGTTGTGGTCTCAAGTTAGTTTTAGCTTAAGTAATTAAGCTTGTTTAAGGCTGTTTTTAAAAGTTTTCAAGTTTGAAAATTGTTTTTCAAGGTTTTCTTAAGTCACCTTTGAAACTGAGTTTTTCTAAAAGAAGCTACAAGTGCTTATTTAGATAAGCACTTGGAACCTTGAGTTTTAGTTCAAAAAGCTTTGTTTTTGTGTGTCTAAAACAAGCAGCAAAAGTCCCTTTGGTCATTTGACTTGGTAAGTCAAAACAGCCCAAGAGTTTAAGTGACAGTTTTTAAAAACTAAAAGCCCTTTTCACTCCCCTAAATTCAGCAGGTTTAAAAGTGTTTTAGAAGCTCAAAAATTGTGCACAAGTCCATGTCCTAGAGTACTTTAGCTGTTTTAACTTATTTTTTAATTTTAAGCTTATTTGACAGCTTTTAAAAAGCTGTCAAATAAGCCCTTGTTTTAGCATTAATCTCCCCTGGTGCTAGGGGGTTATTTTTAAGCCCTTTTGTTTAGCTTTTTAGTGTACTCAAGCCTTAGCCTTTGGCTTATTCTGAGAGCCCATAAGCTCCTTAATAAGCCCTCTAAATCTCAGCCCTTGAAAAGCTCTTTAGATAGCTTATTTTTAAGCTATAAGTTGCCCTTTGACTGTTTTAGCCTAGCTTTAGTGTAGGAATTGCTTGTTTTCATTCTGGCTTATTGAGCTTATTTAATAAGCTTATTTGATTCCTAGTAGCTTATTTTGGTAGTGTGGTTAGTTGTGCATGCTTGTTTGCCATTTTCTTAGCTTATTTTGTGTTGACAGTTAGTTTAGCCAATTTTTAGCCTTTAAGCTTAGTTTTAGCTTTCTGTCATTATAAGCTCTTTCAGCTTATTTAGTTGTTCACATTTAGTCTTTTACTGCTTATTTAGTTTAGGATTAAGCCCCCTTTTTAGCCTAGTTGTCCAAGTCTTAGCTTATTTGTCCCAAAATCCAAATGCCTTAGCTTTTTAAGCCTTTAAGCTAAATTTTAAGTTGCTGTCACTTTAGAAGCCCGTTTTTAGCTTATTTATAGCTTTTCAGAAAAAGTGGTAGTTTTGAAAAGTGTTAAGCTCATCGAGCTTAACAACTTTGGTTCACAAAGTTTTTCGAAAAAAAAAGAAAGGAGACAAGGGGTTACCCGGGTGAGCAAGACTCGAACCCGGGTCTCAACCCTCGTACACCTCTCTTTTGTTGCACACTCTTACCGCTGCGCCCTTGGGACTTTTTCGTTATAGTCCCAAGGGCTTAGATATTTATATACGTTTTAGGCTTATAAGCCTATAAGCTGTTACAGCTTATTTGAGGGCTTATTTATAAGCAAACTTTAGGTCTCTTATTTTTCGTAGGTTAGTCATAGTATAAAGTATTTTTAGTAAAATTTTCAGAATTTTTCGAGTTTGTTTAGTATTTTTTACAATTTAATTTAGTTAAAAGTTTTAAAAATTCATAAAAAATACAAAAATTATCAAAAAAATATTTTTCTTTTTTAGAAAATTTTCTTTAGTCATATAGTTTGTAGGAAAAACCTACTAAAAATTTGTCTCCCAGGGTCAATTTATAAACTCTTTTGCTTTTTAAAGAACCGGGCTTCGGGTCGGGTTTTTGTCTTGACTCGTTTTTCGGTCCTCAAACAACTCCGTTTTGCTGGTCTAGTAGTCTAGTCTTTTTCATTCCTCGTTATTTGTCTCCTAGAGTAGTTTAGAAGTGAAAATTTCTTCGTAGGGTTAATTTTGAAGATTTTAGGTTTTTCCCCTTTTGTTCAAGATTCGTGCTCCCGTTTTGAGCTTAATTTTGTAATTTTTAGGTTTTTCTTGAACGTTTTTGTTTATTATTGTTTAATTTAACTTCCTGCACTCTCAAATCATTTTTCTCATTCAAACTCCAATCTTCCGACTGTATCGATTCTCTAATCCAGCCTCGTTGGGGATTAACGACCCGGAAACATTCTATACTACTTCTTGGTTTTATTGATCTTGTGGATTTTTAGACTTATTTATATTTTATATTTTATCATATATTATATATTTAGTATAAAAATCAACAATCACTAGGTCCAAACCACCCGTACTACCAAAACCCAGGGTTACACGATAGTCAAGGAATATCTAACGAAACCATAATCTAACAGGAAACAATCATAACAACAGTAATTACATAACTAGGCCAACACTTTAAGTGCTTAGCCGCTCATGGTAATGGAAACACAACAAGAAATAGAAGAAATCGTAGATTGAAAACTTATAATTCTTACAGTATTCGTATTTGAACGATTAAATACAAAAAGTAAATAAAATGTGATCTTCCTTGGACTCTAGGTGAAATTCTTTCACGGTTGGAAGCCTTTGTCACCTCTCTAATTGGCTGTGGAGGAAGTGGTGTCGGAATAGCTTGAGTGAGGCCTCTATTTATAGAAATTGAACCTATTACGACGAAACTAATAAAGGTGTTACGCCGTAACCATCATACACGGCATTCCATATTTAAGCAGTTATTACGGCGTAACCAGATATGGTGTTACGCCGTAACCTTCAAATAATGTCTATAAGTACGTGATATTCATTCTATATTTGTGGATCTTCTTGGTTACGGCGTAACTGGATAAGGTGTTACGCCGTAACTATAACTTTGACAAGATTTCCTTCTAAATATATGGTTACGGCGTAACTAGATATGGTGTTACGCCGTTTTAAAACCTCCAATTTAATATGCAGCGGAACCAACATTTAGGTGTTTAATCATAGCTCAATTACACATAAATTATAAAGAAAGACTCAAAAGAGACGTTATAAAACTTAGTTCCATTCATAGAAATTCAGAGTGCAAAAGTTGTCAAACATGATCTTAACCAAAACCAACATACAAGTTTTAAAACCACAACCATAATTTAAATGTATTTGTAAGGAATGGAACTTAAAAACAATTTAACAAAATAAAATAGCGCAAGCTCCTCCTCGTGTGCTCCAAGTCTTCAACCTTGATTACCTGAGATAAGACATGCTAAAAAGTCAATGAAACGTTGAGTGAATCCATAGAGTTTATATAAATAAAAGATAGAACACAAGCATAATTCATCAAGTGACTTGTTGTACGGACAAGCTATATATCAAATTCTATTTCATTGAGCTCGTGACACCGAAACCTTGACAACAACGCATAACTTGTATGCAAACACAATTGCCCCAGTACTAGGTATTATTGCCTCATACCTACGATTCTCAATACAAACTGTCCGTTAAAAAGGCGCTCGAAAGAATTTGATTCTGACCTCGGACGGGGTTGTCAAACTCAAAAGATATATTAAATGCAAAAGCGTTCACCCATTATAGGCAATTGATGGTTCATGAAATTGGGGACTTTGGCAATAGCTACTTAATGACAATAACATATAATCGGGTCCAGCATACCAAAAACAACTTGTGTTCAAATTTTCAAAGCAATCATGTATCTCCCTCGTGGTGGGGTTTAATAAAACATTTAATTAGTAAAGGCGAGGCTATGAACTCACCAAAATAGTAAATAGATTAGATGTAAGACGAGTCTTCAGATGAGCAAGAAATACTCCTAAGACCACCTAGAAGACGTGACGTGACTTAGTACGATGAAAGGAGCAATACGTAAAAAATAAACAAGTGATCACGAGATATGTTTCCAAGTTATGCATGGCATTGCACTCGAACTTACCCAAATCCTTTTTACTCCAAACATGACTTCTAACCTGGTCTTATAGGTAATAAAACATCTACCAAGTTTCGCCTTTTAATTCCTATTTTACCAATGTGTACCATACGTTTTTAGATTTTGAGACTAGACGTAAAAACTCAGTTTCTGATTTTACCCTAACTTTATGGTTCTATATATCCTAATCTGTAAAGGCTATGAACGTGAAGTTTTTGCCCCTGGAAATACATTTGAGTCTAGTTTCCATAATGCTAGGACTTACCCTCTAATTAATTACCCATCAATAGGAAATGACATTTTACCCTTAACAACTCTGCCCAGAAATTTTTCTGAAATTTTACCACTTATGAAAACGGCCATAAATCCTAAACCATGATAGCTATTGTAGTGAATCCAATTGAAGATGTTAGCCTAAGGTGTCTACTACTGAGTCATGTTTTTAAATGCAAACTTTAGTTTGAAATCCTGGTATTTAACCTGTTTTCCTAACAACTATCCAGAATCGACTAGTTTCGGTAAATCGGCCATATCTCACTCATCCGGAAGAGATACGGTCTATCCAACTCACCACATATTCTACAAATGTTTATCTACCTAAAATATGAATTTTCCTGTAGGCCACAAGCTAAAAATAATTTGTACTAAGTCCAACAATCTGCTGACTTAAAATAGTCCCCAAAATACCACTTTATCAACACTCACTCTCATTGATTTGATCTCACCAAAAGTGAGTGCAATGCCATACCACTTTGTAACACATCCTCATGATCATCAATAAATATATTTTACAAAATTTAAACATTTAATTACATGGATAAAAATCAACATAAAAATCAAAGAATAAGAAATAGCCTTACTAAAAGATGGTTTAGACAAGACAACCAAAATAAAACACAAGAACTCCTTTCTTGTTGGGGGCTGAGTTCGACCCAAAGAACACCCAAAATCAATTTAATCTCAGCCCTAAACCCTTATTTTAACTCCAACAATACCCTTTTATAACCCTTAAGAAAATCTTGCAACACTTTCAACCAAATCTACCAAAAACAACCAACTACACCAAGCTTAAAATATCACAAGGATCCTTCTACAAGATCATCACAACTCCATGCATGAACCTTTCCAAAACTTTAATTAATTCAGCCCCTAAGGTTGTCAAATAAAAGATTTCTTAGTCTTCAAATGTAGCTTATAATATAAGGAACAAGATTGCACAAGATTATTAAGATATTGATATATGAATTTTTGATGATATTGGTGTTTTGATGGCTTATATGGGACGAAAAGGGAGAGACCAAAGGGAGAGGTAGATGAAAATAGATAGTTATGGGGTGCCTCCCATAAAGTGCTTCTTTTTGTTTGAGTCACGAGCTTGACTCCACCCTTATTTTCCAAGTAATAAGTTGTTCCTTCCCTCATTCAAGATTAAGTACGAGTGAGAGTAGCAATGAACACCATGAATTTCTACTAGGTAGGAGAATGACAAATTAGAACCATACTGCTGTTGAAATTTCATTTCCCTTGATGATTGGCTCACTTGGTGTAGTAATTTCTGAATGAAGGTCTTACAATCATTTGTTTTTATAACAGTGTTATCATATTCTTTTTCGGCAACCTCTGTAATATGAGAAAATTCCTCCTCAAACTTGTTTAATTGCTTGTTAAACATAAGATTTATAGCATGTGCTACATAGTCATCGCCAGGTTGTGTGATGTGAATCATCTGAGGGGTCAAAGGTTGCATTACACTATCATTTAAAGGAATATCATAATCTTGTTCCTTTTCCCTTATAGTTTTATCCTTATCAAGGACTAGTCCTAGTGGTATACATGGTGGCACTATTGGTTCAAGGTTGGGTGAAGTGTGTATGGTAGGTGTTAGAAATTGCCTCAGCCTTTATACATCCTTGCTTGTAATGTCCCAACCAACATCCATTTTTGAGTGCGTGGGGGCACCCTTCATCTTCCTGAGCTTTCTCATTATGAATTTCCTCAGGATTTCCAATCATGTGGACTATTTCGCGAGTTCTGTAAGGGCTGCCCATTTGTTCCTTTAAATGTTCTAGGAATGGCGTAGGTGGTAAGTCATGAGGAACCGAATCCTTCATGTTTTCCTTACCCATTGTCATTATTGCCTTGACCTTTTCTCTTGTATTATTAAGGACTTTATGGGTTAATTGATAAGCTTTTTCCTGTAGGTTCTTTGTTCTAGTTTTAAGTGCCCTTATGTTTGATTCCGTGTTTTCAAGGATCTTCCTCATCTTTTCATCATCCGCGGTCTGTTTTTTAATTGTGTCTTCGCAAAATTTGATGATGGTTTCTTCCAAGGATTCCATATATCTGCTATGCTTGATTGCCTCGTTCTCTTTTTCAGAGAGCACTCCTTAGTTAGATGTTCCCCTTTGAAAATTTCGTGAAATGGCATCAACATTGTCCAGGACATCGTTGATTCTTTCCCTAGTGGTTGTTTCATCATACCAGTTATGCGAATGGTCTGCCATGACTTGTATTGATTCTAGGGCTTATGTTGGTGTCATCAGAGGAATGAACCCGTTAGAGTCAAGAATTTTGTGAGTGGGGATGTCTAATCCAGTGTAGAAGATATGAACCTTATGTTGACAGTTCAGATCGTGCAGCAGACATTGGTAAAGAAGATCATTGTATCTTTCCCAAGCATAATACAATGTTTCGTCCCTTTCTTGCTTGAAATTATGGATTTCTTCTAATTTCTTGGCAGTTATGAAAGGGTGACAATATCTCCAAATAAATTCTTTTTTAAGGAGATCCCATGTAGTGATTGACCCTGATGGAGCCTGTCTTTCCATCTCAAGGCTCATCCCTTGAGTGTAACTCGAAAAACCCTAAGCACAATGGCATCGTGAGTGATGCCAGAGAAGTAGAAAGATCCACAATCTCTAATACCGTATGCACATGTTCGTAAGTGTCTTCATTATTGGTGCCAGCGAAAAGTTTGCGTCTTAATTCCCTCATAAAGTTTGCATTTATCTCAAATTCGATGTCATCGCCAATCTTGGGGTTCATTATGCCTGGTTTAATGTCATCTGGAATCAAAAGCTCTGTTTCTGTCTTTGGATGAGTGCGGCTGATGTCAACATCATCTTCCTTATCTGAACAACTTACTAAGAAAAAATAGCTGAATATATGACAAAATGGATATATATACAAAAAAATTGAAATTTTACGAATTTTTAGCTCCCGGCACACAGCGGCCAAAAAACTTGATGGGATTTTCTTTTGAATATATTTTTACCAAGTTTTACTAATTTATAATACTGATCTACATCTAACAACGCACTAACGGACAGAGAACCCGATCGTGGATAGTATTGAATGGTAAATCCGAGGTCGTCCCAAGAGCTAAGTTGTAATTAGTTTTAATTTGAAATGTCACGTTTTGAAAATGGTTTTTGAGTTGATTTGAAATAAATAACAATAAAATAAATAATTGGAAATTAAAAGAGTTTGAGATATCAAGAGAGAAAACATGCTAACCTAGTTACTTCATTACTATTGTTATGAAAACATTTTCCTGTGCAATGTTAAACTATGGTTTCATTAGTGGTTTCTAAGGTCGATAGACTTGAATATGCATATATAGTCTATCTTTACTTCCTGCGTTTCCTAATCAGTCCCAATCATTTTAAAGGTAGTTTATCCATGTTGCTCAGTGATGATCCTAACTATTCCCAAAACATATCTAATAATCTATAAAGATTAATAACCCTCTTTAAAAGAGTTCCTGTGCTTTTTAAGTATTGAGTGATAAGTGCAGTGACCGATTAGTTCCTATACTAGGAAGATCATCACAACTCCATGCATGAACCTTTCCAAAACTTTAATTAATTCAGCCCCTAAGGTTGTCAAATAAAAGATTTCTTAGTCTTCAAATGTAGCTTATAATATAAGGAACAAGATTGCACAAGATTATTAAGAGATTGATATATGAACTTTTGATGATATTGGTGTTTTTAATGGGTGATGGTGGCATCCAAATGGAAGAAGAGAGGGAGGGTGAAGATATCGATGCTAACTATGAGAAGAATGAGGATGAGATAGCTGTATCATGCATGCTAGGTGGAAGGGTTTGATGTGTACATGCCATGTGTTGGAGTTATGGTTAAGGTTTAAGCCACCTCATGAATGAGGTGGTTTATTCTACTAACTATTTTAGTTAGTGATATTTGTGATATTTAAGGTATAAATTTTAAGATAGGTGGGTAGTTTTAAGGCTAACGGGTATAAACGTAAAATATTCCAAGAGTTAAGGCGGAAACACGAAGCAAAAACAAATGAAATAAAAATAGTTCTACATAAATCATATACTTTTCTGAAAATTTAATTACGTAGGGTTCGAGACGGATAATAATTCTAAGCATGGCTCACGAAAAATTAAAACGACGATTTTAATAAAAATCGACTAAAATGCAAAAAGTAAATTCTTTAAAATTTATAAAATAATTATGAGATTGGAAATAGTAGTGACCTTAAATACGGGGTTTTACAGCCATAACCTTGCCCTTGATCTTCATACTTGCTTAATTTATGTTACGGTGTAACCATTTTTGGTGTTACGCCGTAACATTCTTCAGAATTTACACTTTAAGTCATTTTTCCCTTGTTTCTTGTCACTTTCCTGCATTTCATCTGAAAACTACAAAATGATAGAAAATATCTTGTTTTTGAGTGTTAGTGAATCATTTGCAGGTAATATAGGGGGTATTTTGCCACCAAAAAGTATTAAATATTTGATGTTATCTTACGTCGTAGTTTCTTTAAAGCTTTGATTCTTCATTGAGCTACGGCGTAGTTTCTTCAAGGATTTGATTCTTCATTGAGCTACGACGTAGTCCCATCGGGGTAACTACGCCGTAGTTTTCTCCTGGAATTCGTACTTGGTGCATTTTGTGCATTCATCAATCCAAAGTTCGTGTCTTTCTGCTCCAAGTCTCCTAATTTCCTACAAATGAAATATAAAGTAATTAAGTATATATTTCAATAAGAATTACAACAATTCTGAGCATTCCAATTAGGATTTTGAGACATAAAAGTATAAACTATTTGATGTTATCAAATATCCCTCCATTTGACTTCTACTTGTCTTCAAGTAGACCTGTTAGAATCATATTGTTGGGAATTATACATTCCTGACTTAGTACCGTTAGTTATATACTTAGTACCGCTAGTAATAGTTAGTACTGACAGTACAAAATGTTATGTACTGCTCAGATAGTTAGTACCGTTAGTATAAAATAGTTAGTACCGTTTAAGAGATATGCATGAGTTATTATAGGAAAAGATATGCATTATCTTTTACGCGTTTTGTAAGCCACGATTAGGGTTTTCCTTGGTGTATAAAAGGAACCCTTACGGCATAATTAGAGATATCAGTTCATTGTCAATCTAATAGTTAGCAATTAATACAAAAACTTAGTTATCAATATTCATTGTTCTTCTTTGCATTATAAGTTAGATTCCGCATAACTTATAGTGTTCTTAATCATTGTTTCTCCTGTAGTTTGTGTGAATCTATTCATATTAGCTACAACCCTTAACAAGGTAGTAAGATCCATATTCAAAGGGATCCACAAACATGTCTTAATTTCCTCTCCTTTTCGCTGCAGTTTCGTTGGGTATGGTTTTCGGCTAACATTATGAAAAGAGACAAAACTGCGGAAATGAAAGCCACAGAGTTAGCCAAGCTTTGGGCATTGTGTCTGCAGATAAAGGGTGTTAGGAATTAAAAGTCTTTACACTTAGTATTGTCAAGCCTAAAAGTTTGTACTGCTCGGATTATAACTACCAGTACTAAATGATTAGTACTGTTAGAGAAGGAGGTACGGTGGCGCCGTTTCTGGTGCCATCGCCACCGTTACCTCGGTGGCGTTTTCCGTTGTCGCGCCGTCACCACCAGCCCAGAAAAAATAATTTTTTTTTTTGAAAAAGAT
>BQNB010091340.1:3912-26901 GCA_026074375.1 Tanacetum coccineum
TTAACCCTTGTTTGATGTAAACAATAAATTGCTTGATGCCCGTTTACGTTAACTGATCATTTTTAGTTTACGCGATTTAACCTAGCGATTTCTATTAAAAACAAACGCGTACAATACTAAAAATAAATTGTGACTTTATTAATGTCATACATTGTCCTAAAACACGAGGTGTTATAGTCTCATAGAAGATGAGGATAAATTGTCAAGAGATTGCGGTCTCTCTATACATCGGTTTGGGTATACATTTGAAGTCACGTGGATAGTGCAAGATATAAGACACAAGTTTGGGTTATTCTACTTCAGCATCAAGTTCGTTATACTTAGTTTTCTTCATTAGTAATCATTACATAGAGCCTACAGAATTTGAAGATTCAAGAGATGGTTAACATATAGGTTTCAGGGGAAGCTTATTGTTAAAATGTTTAACCATTTATATGTTACATCGAGGTGAAGGCTTTTACTACTACTAGTCTTTGTTACTACTGCTAGTGTAAGTTTCTACTGCTCAAGTTTATTTTTCTTAAGGTGCGTCATGAAGGGTAATTTGAGTTGTTGAATACTTGGATTGGAAGTGTGATAGTGGTTCGTAGTTCTGAAGATCAAAGTTGCATACTTTAGTCTCCTATTTGATGACGACAAAAAGAGGAAGAAGATTTGATGAATTTACAACTTGTAGATCCTTGGTAGCTTAATGGGAAGTTTTCATTCGTATATTAACTTTAGGGGAAGTTCGTGCTTATTTGGTTTTGTCATTATCAGCTAGGGAAAGATTGTTGGGAATTATATTTGAGTTGATAAGACAAAACAAGAATAAAACATAAGGACTAAATCTAGCATTATAGAATTCTACAAGCTAGTTGAGTTTATTCTACAAAAGATAAAAGATTCCAAAAGATATGATTCTTGAAGATAAATATGAGGTTTATTAAAGAATTAAAAGATTTAGTTTCCTCATACAATTATGTTTTCCCTTATAAATCTAGATGGACTCTACTATATAAAGAGATCCCTAGATATAGTTTTCTAAGTGTGTCAAGATGTAAACATCAGAAAAGTATGTGTGTGTTCTAGGCGTCAAGTCCTATAAGTGGATGCCTAGGTTTAGTTGGTTTAGCCTCAAGGTAACCAAGGTTTTCCTTGATCCCTATTACAGTTCATTAATGTAACCGTATTGTTCTGATCAAATAATATTGGGGCTTGGAATGTTTGGTAAAACCTTGTTATGATAATATTGATTCTGTTTTGGAATTTGTTGTGCATAAATATGTTATTCAATGTTATTGTTATCTAGATTTTAAGATATAAACAATCTGAGCTACAGGTTGATTCTTTAGGTTTTCACAATTGGTATCAGAGCCTCGTGGCTCTCGATATAGGGTCTACAAGGTGTATTGATGTCGAATCTATGAAGGAAGAGTGGTCATGTTCTCTATTTTTGGTGTTTGGTTCAATTTGTTGCAATTAGGGTATTCACAAATCCTAATTAATAAAAACAGGAATGGTGATCATTAGTGTTTCTACTAGCTTTGGTGAGTCGATCGTTTGATTAATGATGAACCTTAGTAGGGATGCATAACACACGACATCAAGATGATAGATGCAAAGACAAGGATTAGTGACAGTTTAGCAACTGAAAAAGTGTCACTAAAAAAGGTTGTCGTCTAGATACTTTAAAAAATAAGGTTTCTTTATTATGTTTTGTACTTCTCGTTGGGGGTTACTACTGACACATGACACATTAATGCTGGTGAACGTAAAATATTAGTGCTTTAAGGAGACTTTTATACTGCCAAGAGAAGAATTAGTACTGCTGGGTATGAAGTTAGTACTACCAGCTTTATACTTAGTACTGCTTATGAGTACTTAGTATTGTTCTTCATACATTAGTACTGTCAGTTGTATGTTTATACTGCCAATGGCAGTTAATACTGCTAGCCTTATCTTTGAAGGTTAGTGTTGTTGCTTATGATTATTAGTGCTGCTTATGTAAGTTAGTGCTGCCAGGAGACGTTAATACTGCCAGTTCATGTTAGTGTTGCTATCACTAAGGGTTAATGCTGCCAATATTAAGTTTCTGCTGCTAGGGTAAATTTTAGCAGTTACTACTGTTGGCCTTAAACCAAGGTTTGTGCTGCTCGTATGTTTAATACTGCCAATAGAAGAAGTTTTCTACTATTGGTTACTACTGCTTGGTTTAAGGGGAAATTAATGTTTTGATTTACATATTCTTAACAATTTAATGGCTCATATTTATTGGATTAATTGGTTACGAAGAGGATTATTTATCATCTATTTGACGATGAAGTGGAATTATTTAGGTTTGTGTTCTTATCATATCTTAAAGTGGGTGTTACACTTTGAAGATAACTTGTTCGTGCTTAGAAACGATGTGACGAAGAATTGACAAATCTAGCAAAGGTGTGTGATTTTTCTTATGGTGCTCAATGCTCACATTTGCTATCACTTTGGTTATGTGTCTCATAAAAGATGAGGATAAATTGTCAAGAGATTGCGGTCTCCCTATACATCGGTTTGGGTATACGTTCGAAGTCACGTGGATAGTGCAAGATATAAGACACAAGTTTGGGTTGTTCTACTTCTACATCAAGTTAGTTATACTTAATTTTCTTCATCAGTAATAATTACATAGAGCTTACAGAATTGAAGATTCAAGAGATGGTTAACATATGGGTTTCAGGGGAAGCTTATTGTTAAAATATTTAACCATTTATATGCTACATAAAGTGAAGGTTTTTACTACTGCTAGTTATTATTACTACTGCTAGTTTAAGTTTCTACTGCTCAAGTTCATTTATCTTAAAGGCGTGTCATGGAGGGTAATTTGAGTTGTTGGAAGGCTGGATTAGAAGTGTGATAATGGTTTATGGTTGTGAAGATCAAAGTTGCATACTTTAGTCTCCTCTTTGATGATGACAAAAAGGGGAAGAAGATTTGATGATTTGCAACTTGTAGATCCTTGATGGAATTGCATAGTTTAAGGGGAAGTTTTCATTCGTATATTAACTTCAAGGGAAGTTTGTGCTTATTGGGTTTTGTCACTATGTAATATCAAATAAGGGAAGATTGTTGGGTTTATTGATTTGATGAATACAAAACTACATGTGCTTAAATGAAGACGAATGAAACAACAAGGACTAATCTGACACTTTGGTATTCTACATATGGAAGAATTAAAAGCTGGAAGATTTCCTAAAGATAAACATTGAAAAGTCAAATGTTTAGCTTCCTTAATACTTTAGGTTTTCCTGTAAACCCTCTATATAAAAGGTATTATAAGTGTGGTTTAGATATCAGTTCCAATGAGAGTCGTCTAGTAAAAGTGTGTGTGTGTATACAGTAGTAGTTTTAGTTATATAGTTTATAGTTAGATAGTATAGCCTTAAGAATTATTTGGGGCTGTGATGAATAAAGAAAACCTTGAAAGTAACTTTGATTCTGAGTTTATTATTCCGCTGTGCATTTTATATCATTGTTACTTTGTAATCCTAGATGAGATCTAACCCATCTCGAGTTATAAACGATCTAAGGAGTTCTAACAAACTTCACAATTATTGTTGGGAATTAGAGGCTTCTACAACTTAATTCTGCTGGTTCAAGTTTGTGTTGCTGCTGAAGATTAGAGAAAATAGTCTAAGTCATTAGTACTGTTAGTATAATAGTTAGTGCTGCCAGTATAAAGTGTTAGTACTGTTAGTTTTAATTAGTTAACTTTTTTGTTTATGTAGTTAGTACTGTTAGTTATAATAGTTAGTACTGCTAATGTGATATGCATGAGATATATTAGGAATAGATATGCATTATCATTAGACGCATTTTGTAAGCCCATTAGGGTTTCTTGATGTATAAAAGAAACCATAAGGCATAGTTAGATATATAGATCTAGAAGTCATTTCTCATAGTTAGTATTCATAGTTACAAGGTTATTCTATAACTTTGATTGTGTTCAATATATTAAAAGTTAGCAAGATTTGTTTTATGTTTCATTGTTCTTCTTTGTATTACAAACTATTTTTGCATAGTTTATAGTTTTCCAATCTTTAGTTGCTATTATATGTTATCTTGGGTTTTATTCCAACACGATCTAAGCTTTAACAAGCTAAGTAAGATCTGTTCAAAAGGGATCAACAAGTGGTATCAGAGCCAGGTTGAGAAAATTTGAATAAGAAGAACTCTAACTCTACTCAAGATCTGTTAGTCAAAGAAAAAATGAAGTCCAATTCAAAAAATCTACTACCCCAAACGGATGTCTGTACCTAAAAATTTTAGTTACTCAAAACTGGAGAGAGATGATCTATGGAGTTGAGGATGGAATAATACCTTACTTTCACTGATTCATGCCTTGGGAGGCTAATAGTAAATGGTGATTCAGTTTCACCAATTGCATCAACTAGTGCTGGGGGTGTTGTATGGTAATATTCCTCCTAAAACTGTTAAACAAAAGCTAGCAAGGAAAAATAAACTAAAAGCAAAAAGCCTATTATGCTAGCCATTTTTGATCGCACCTACTAATGTTTCATGCATGCATGGATTGCAAGATCCTATGGAAGCTCTCAAGAATAGTTTGGAGGAAACAAGGAATCTAGAAGAAGATAAGAAGGACCTTTCTCAAGCGAATTATGAAAACTTTGCTGCATCAAGTCAAGAAGGACTAGATAAAACCTGTGATAGGTTTTCAAAAGCTCATTAGTCAACTTGAAATCCATGGTGAAGTTATCTCTCAGAAGGATTCAAATCTGAAGTTGTTAAGAAGTCTACCATCAGCTTGGAACAATATTGCTTTAATCATGAGAAAAAAATCTGATCTAGACACATTGAGCATAGATGATTTGTATAATAATCTAAAGGTGTATGAATCTGAGATCAAAGGCCAAACAAGTTCAAGATTAAATTCTCAGAATGTGGCCTTTGTTTCCTCTAATAACTCCAACAACACTAATGAAACAGTTAATACTACTCATAGTGTTTATGCTGCTAGTTCTAAGGATCAAGCTTCTACTGCATCATATGCTAATGATGTTATGTTTCCTTTCTTTACTAACCAATCTAATGCCCCATAGTTAAACAATGAAGATTTAGAACAAATTGATGCTGATGATCTTGAAGAAATGGATCTCAAATGGCAAGTGGCAATGCTTACCATGAGAGTTAAGAGGTTCAAAAAGAAAATAGGAAGGAAGCTGGATTTAAATGACAAAAAGATTGTTGGCTTTGACAGGACAAAGGTTGAATGCTACAACTGCCATAGGAGAGGTCATTTATCCAGAGAATGCAGGGCACTAAGGAATCAGGGGAATAGAAAAAGAAATGACCCAAGAAGGAATGCACCAATGGATACATCTACTACTAATGCCTTGGTTGTTCAAGATGGGATAGGTGGTTATGATTAGAGCTTTCAGGCTAAAGAAGGCATCACAAACTTTGCTCTAATAGCCTATACATCTCAAGGTTCATCAACTTCATCAAGTTTAGACTCTGAGGTACATACTTGCTCTAAAGATTGTTTAAAATCATATGAAGCTCTTCAAAAACAATATGATGAACAGCGTGAAGCTCTTAATAAATCTATTATAGAAATAATAGGTTATCAAATGGGATTAGAGTCATTAGAAGCTAGGATAGTTGTTCATGAAAATAATGAAGCTATTTATGAAAAAAATATTGCATTTTTAAAGTATGATGTCCAAGTGAAAGATATTTCTATTAAAGACCTTAAAAATCAGTTAGAACAAGCTTTAAAAGAGAAAGATGATTTGAAACTTAAACTAGAAAATTTTGAAGAATCATCAAAGAATCTAACTAAACTGATTAATAGTCAAATAAGCGATAAAGACAAAATTGGTCTTGGTTATGATAGTCAAATGAATGAGAGTGAATTGAATAATATTCATATGAATGAGAGTAAAGTGGTTCATAGTATGTTTAACAGTAGAGAAAGTGATGTGGATGATAGTCCAGTAAATGATAGATTCAAAACAGGTGAAGGGTTTCATGCAATTCCCCCTCCCTTTACTAGGAACTACATGCCCCCAAGACCTGACTTATCTTTTGCTGGGATAGATGAATATGTTTTAAGACTGCAGTAAGAAAGACCACCACTAGTGTGCCTGAAACTAAAACTAGTATATTTAAGACTAGTAAGGATACTATAGAAAAGCCTAAAACTGTTAGGCCTAGTGCTCCTATCATTGAAGAATGGGACACTGATAATGATAATGATAGTGTGTTTAGACCTAAACCTGATCAGACAAAACTAAAGTTTACTAAAATCAATTTTGTCAAATCTGGTGAGAATGTGAAATCTGTTAATAAGGAAAACACACATAGGCAAGTAGAGTACCCCAGGAAAAGTCAAAGTCCTAGGGATAATAGAACAAATTAGAATGGGATAATGACTCAGAAACTAGGAAATGATTTTGAGTTTATAAAAAAGCTTGTTTTGTATGTGGGAGTTTCAACCATTTAATCAATGACTGTGATTTCCATGACAATAAAATGGTAGAAAAACCAGTGTTAAATAATAAGGGAAGGGTTACTGGTTAAAGGGAAATTAGACCAGTATGGAACAATGTTCAGAGGGTGAACCACCAAAATAAATTGACTCATCCACATCCTAA
Organism: Tanacetum coccineum; assembly: GCA_026074375.1. Lineage (NCBI taxonomy): Eukaryota > Viridiplantae > Streptophyta > Magnoliopsida > Asterales > Asteraceae > Tanacetum > Tanacetum coccineum. The sequence continues at coordinate 10,548 of BQNB010091340.1, forward strand.
AAGGAATTTTGTTCCAACAGCAGTTGCAACAAAGTCAGGACAAGTGCCAGTTAATGCTGCTAAGCAAAGCTCTCCTAGAGCAACATCATCAATTAGTACTGTCAGACCTGTTAATACTGCTGCCCCTAAATCAAAAGTGAATGATGCATTACCCATAACATATTCTTATTTTAAAACACATTCACCAGTAAGAATGACCTTTAACCAAAAATCAGCAGCTAAAACCAATAATTTTAATGAAAAAGTTAATACTACTAGGGTTAACAATGTAACTACTGCTGGGCCAAAAGCAGTAGTTAGTGCTGCTTAGGGAAATGGGGAAAATATTGTTAAGTCCTCAGCATGCTGGATTTGGAGACAAACAGAAAATGTTATTGACCATACCTCCAAAGACAGTAGATCATACATGCTTAAAAGATTTGACTATGTTGATCTATAAGGCAGACTCAAGTCAGTAATGGCTTGGGTCCCCAAGAGAAATTAATTCTCTTATTTTGAGTGCAGGGTAATCCACAATATACTTTATAAGATCAAGGGATTTTTGACAGTGGATGCTCTAGGCATATGACTGGAAACAAGTCCTTCCTTACAGATTATCAAGAAATTAATGGTGGATTTATTTCATTTGGAGGAAGTTCTAAAGGAGGTAAAATTACTGGAAAAGGTAAAATTAGGACTGGTAAATTAGACTTTGAAGATGTATACTTTGTAAAGGAACTTAAGTTTAACCTTTTCTCGGTCTCACAAATGTGTGACAAGAAAAACAGTGTTCTTTTCCACTTAGAACTGAATGTCTTTGTTTCTATCTCCTACTTCAAGCTACTTGATGAAACGTCAAGTCTTGCTTAAAGTTTCTAGACAGAATATATTACGTTTTTGATCTAAAGAATTTGTTCTTCAGAGGTTTTCACTTGTTTATTTGCAAAGGCTACAATAGATGAGTCTAATTTATGGTATAGAAGGCTTGGTCACATAAACTTTAAAACTATGAACAAACTTGTGAGGGGAAACCTTGTGAGAGGTTTACCTTTAAAGCTTTTTAAAAATGACCATACATGTGTTGCTTGTCAAAAGGAAAGCAATAACACAAATCCTACCTGTAAGACCAAGACAAATGAGCTCTATTTTGCAAACCTTTACCGTATCACACAGATTTATTTGGCCCTAATTTCTGTAAGGATATAAAATAAAAAGTCTTACTGCCTATTTTTGTCCGCAACCTGATATGTCTTTATAGATTTTAGTTGGGTTTTCTTTTTGGCCACTAAGGATGAGACTCCTGAGATCCTTAAGAACTTCATAACTGGTATAGAAAACCAAATAGACCATAAGGTTAAAACAATCAGATGTGACAATGGAATTGAATTCAAGAATAGGATTATGAATGAGTTCTGTGAAATAAAGGGTATTAAGAGGGAATTTAGTATTGCTAGGACTCCTCAGCAAAATGGTGTTGCTGAAAGGAAAAATAGGACACTAATAGAGGTAGCTAGAACTATGCTAGCAGATTCCAAATTGCCAACTACCTTTTGGGCTGAAGCAGTTAATACTGCTTGCTATTTCCAAAATAGGATGTTAGTTATCAAGCCTCACAACAAGATCCCTTATGAACTTTTTCTAGGTAGAAAACCTGCCTTAAGCTTCATGAGACCATTTGGGTGTCCTGTTACAATCCTAAATACCTTAGATCACCTAGGTAAGTTTGTGAAAAGTCTGATGATGGATTCTTTATAGGATACTCTATTATGTAGTGGCACGAAGGACTTTCTTGGATAGAAAAAGAAAAGTAGTTATAGTTAAGGTTTCAACCTTGTTCTCTATAACCTTGGCTCTTGATACCAATCTATAACACCCCTATTTTTGACATATAGCAGCGGAAGCTAATCTGGGGTATTATTTCATAGTACAACAGTCATAATAATAGAAAACGACTCGAAAGAGACGTTTTTAAATGATAAGTTATCATTCATTATTTCATCAGAGTTTTCACAAACAGAGGTCCCAAAATCTACATGAAAACATAAAGTTTGAATGATAACAATTTAGCCATCTTCAAGTCTGTGCCTCTCCGTGCCATAAGATGTTCAGTTACCTAAGATAAACATGCTAAAAAGTCAACAAAAAGGTTGAGTAAAATTAATAGGTTTATAGTAAACAGTTTTGAATACAAGCTTAATAGTGGGTTACATTGTTATACACCCATAGTTTGTAATAATTACAACACATATAATTATCATGAAAAATAGTATTATTGCCCTAAGCTCATGACACCGAAGCCTTAGGGTAATCAATAACCACAAATAATTGACCCAACGGGTGTCTTTGCCAAACACCCGCAAAGTTATTCAAATGTGTGCTATTGGTTACCGACAGTATAGGTACACCAACGGGGAGTCCAGTCCTAAATATATCTATATACAGCATTCGCGCTTACCCCGACGAGTAATTAACGGTTCATGATAGTGGGGACTTAATGGAAAAAGTAGGGACTTAGGCAATAATGTATCAGGATAGCATACAAAAAAATACTTGCATTCATGGTTTATAGCATGTATCCCCCTCGCGGGTTTATGAAACATTTAAAAGATTGAATGCGAGGCTATGGACTAACCTTAACAGTACAAAGAAATCTGATTGATGGCAAAAGTATATGAAATGAAAGTAACGGCTTCGTCACGCAACCTGGGGTAATATGTCAAGTCTTACTGCAATTTAAACTTCAAAAGGTTTGGACTCTGGTGGATCTTCCTAAAGGCAAGAGGGCTATTGGAACTAAGTGGGTATAGAAACAGATAGATGAGAGAGAATTGTAGGTTAGAAACAAGCAAGATTGTTGCAAGGTTACACCAGAAAGAGGCATTGATTTTATGATGAGCGTTTTTGCTCTTATTGCTAGGATATAAATCAATCAGGTTATTTTTGGCCTATGCATCATTTATGGGACTTATTGTGTACCAGATGGATGTGAAGAGTGCCTTTTTATATGGTACTATTGAAAAGGAGGTGTATGTGTGCCAACCTCCTGGTTTTGAAGATCCATAGTTCCCTGACAAAGTTTATAAGGTAGAAAAAGCTTTATATGGTCTACATCAAGCTAGAGCCTGGTATGAGACCTTATCTACATACTTATTGGAAAATGAATACAGAAGAGGCACTATTAATAAAACTTTGTTCATCAAGAAGGAAAAGGTGATATCCTGTTACTACAGGTGTATGTTGATGATATCATCTTTGGGTCTAGAAAGAAGTCTTTGTGTGTTGAATTTGACCGGATGATGCACAAGAGATTCCAGATGATGCACAAGAGATTCCAGATGAGTTCTATGGGGGAGCTCACTTTATTCTTAGGATTGCAAGTACAATAGAAAGAGGATGGAATCTTCATCAGCTAAGACAAGTATGTGGCTGATATTCTAAAAAAGTTTGATTTTGTCACTGTGAAGACAACAAGCACTCCTATGAAGCCTAACAAGGCATTGGTCAAGGATGAAGAAGCTGACAATGTGGATGTTCACTTATACAGATCAATGATTGGATCTTTAATGTACTTAATAGCTTCTAAGCCTGATATAACATTTGCTGTTTGTGCTTGTGCAAGGTTCTAAGTTACTCCTAAAGTCTCACATCTTCATGATGTTAAGAGGATCTTTAGATACCTGAAAGGTCAACCTAAATTGGGCCTTTGGTATCCTAGAGATTCACCATTTGACTTGAAAGCCTTTACTGATAGTGATTATGCTGGTGCTAGCCTTGACAGGAAATCCACAACAGAAGGTTGTCAATTTCTTCACAAAAGGTTGATTTCATGGCAATGTAAAAAGCAGACTATAGTTGCCAACTCTAATACTGAAGCAGAGTATGTTTGGTTCGATGATAATATATATATATAAAATAGCAAACACTCAACCAATTACCTTTCAACAAGGAATTGTTAAAAGTTCACCAAAATAAAATATATATGTAGCCGGAAGTATGATTCCCAGGTCGTTTTGTCCCAACGAGGCTTAAATGGAAAATCGAATGACGGATTGATGATTGATGTTTGAATATGACAAAGGTATGATTGGTTTTTATTTCTACAAGTTAAATATGCCCAAAACGATTAAATAAAACCTAAAAACGAAAGCTAAATAACTTGAATCCTAAAACGGGCACGAAAAACGAGGGCTAAAAATCTAAATTTTGCAAATTAAACCCTAAAACAAATTTAAAAGCTAAAATAGATTCTAAATGACAAATAACGAAGTTTAAAAAAAACTAGACTAAAAACGAGTCGTTTTGACCCAATAAAAAAACGGAGTCCTAGACAAGAACGGGGGACAGCATCCCGTTCTTTAGAAAATGAATTTTTGAAAAAATGAACCTACGAAAACTTTTAACATTTTTCCTACAAAATATATAAAAAAAGAAAATTTTTAAAAAAAAATAAGTTATATTTTTCTGGATTTATATTTTATTTTTTATTGAATTTTTTTAAGATTTAAATGATTAAAAACTATAAAAATAATCCTAGAGCTAAAAATATTAACCTAAAATTTTTATAAAAATTACACTACGTGGAGAAAAAGTGCAGAAATTTAACAAAATTAAAAGCCCCAAATTTTATCCTATGGTTAAAGCTTAATTAAACTAATTAAAACTAAACCTAACTAATAGTTAAACTAAAACTAACAAGGACTAACAATGGACTAACGACAGGGACTATTTGTGACAAAAGACCAAAATAAGTTTTTTTCTTTCTACCCTGAACCCAAATCCCGATTTTAGTCCAAGTCCCCAAAAAGTGCTGATTTTAAAAAGTCGTTTTTAGCCAAAAACTAAAACACGAACAGTTGTTCACAACATGTTTTTAAGCTTGCTTTAATAAAAGACACTTTGCGAAAATAAGCCTTTATAAAGCTCCAAAAAGCCGATTTAGCTGCTGATTGCAGAAAGTTGCTTAAATTTTTGATTTTGGTATTTTGGACACTCACAAATCAAAAATAGCTCAGATTCAAAAGGAGAGATGTTTTGGAAAGCTTATATGTTGCTTAATCTGATTCCAAAAAGCTTTTTCAACCAAACACAACTTAATTTAACTCAATTTGCATTAAAAAGTGGTAAACTCCAAATTTTTCCTAAATAAGCCAAAATAAAAATAAGCTAAAATCACCAATAAGCCAAACTGAAAAGTGGGCTTTTGAAAACTAAGCCACTAATGAGTCATTATTAAGCCCACCTATTCACTTTTTTTTTTTTTGTTAAATAAAAAAAAAAAAGGGCCACTGAAATAAGCACAATAAGCACAAATGACTACACTACTATTTTGTTTTTGGATTTTAATAAAAATAAGCACTTTTAGACCTAAAATAAGCAACTGAAATAAGCTCCTCTAAAGATAGTAAACGAGAATGGGCTTAATCTATTCTAAAAAGCTAAGCAAATCTTAAATAAGCAGAAGTAATAAGCTAATAAGCAAAAAAATAAATAAAACAACAGTACTAACACGTACTAACTTGGAGTTAGTACGCTAGCTTTGATGTTAGTACCAGCTCAGCTTTAAATCCAAAAAGATGAACTTAGCCTTGGTACTAACTTGGAAAGTTGACATATCATTTTTTGTTACTGAAATTAAGCAGGAAAATTCCTAAACCAACATAAAAGCATAAATAAGCAATATAAATAACAAATAAGCCCTTAATAAGGCTGTTCTAACAGTAAGTAAGAAAATCAAGAAAAAAGATGGGAGACTTACAACACCCCTTGCTTAAACAGGCAGCTTAAGCTTTTAAACGCTGATTACAAGCTTCTAGCTTATCAAGAAAGTAGTAATGTTCCATAAGCACATCCTTTGTTTGTTATCATCCAAAAAAGTAACGCTGTGGTATTTTTTGGTGTGAAATTTTGATTTCTTATTGGATACTCATAACCTTTTTAAGTCTACTTAGTGAAAACAGTCTTATCATTAAGCTATATTGAAAGCCCAGATATTCAAACACAAATTAAGCACTGGTTAATAACTTGAGAATTTGGAATTAAACAATTGGATTTTTACATAAAATAATTATTGCTTCATTATTTCTTAAAAACAATACAAAGTGAATCAACAGTTGAACTAAGCTTTTAAAACCTAATAATGACTTAATTTAAATTACAATAAAATAACTATAAGCTAGGCCCTTTTTTGGCTATACATAAGGGTACTATTTAATAATAGTTTCTTATCTTGGTCTTCCAGGAATGTTGCTTTCTTTTGTGAGGACAAAAACCACAATGGTTTGTTGTGTGAGAGCATTTCTTAGACGAATCCACCTTCAATTTCTTTTGTGCTTCTTTTGAGTCAATCACAGCCATCAAATTCACCTTAGAAATATGTGAGGGATTGCCAACATTGGCCAATTATAAGTATGGAGGGGGGGGAGGAATAGTTAGAGTGGTTGAAATGAATTTATCCAGGAGTGTTGAGTGATTTGCAGGGAAAAGTATGGGAAGACATCCCTTAGTTGTACCTGGGTTTTGTTGGGCGGGAAAAATGATGTTTGGGTAAGTTGGCAACTTTGGCCCCTCAAGTTATTCTTCACCCAATTTGTAATTTCAGCCCTTGTCTTGTTATTCTAGTAATACAACTTGAGGTTTGGCAATTTTAGTCCCTCAAGTTGTATTTTCCCTTACTATGGTTTGCTTTTTGACTTGACTGACTTTGGCTTCGGTATGACTTTGTCTTTTCCATTCTGTGTTCGGCTTTGTTTGTTTTTGGCTTTCTTTTTGTCCTGTTCTTGAATATCCGTTTCCTGCACAATACAAATGCAAAACATACAAATACAATGTATTTTGGTACGTTTTTAGTCATTTAAGTCCGTTTTTAATGGAAAATGGTATGTGTAATTAAGCAAATACCAAAATCCCCCATACTAAGGTATTGCCGTGTCCTCACGCAATGTTATGGAAAGTTACACTTAGAAAAACTAAGAATCTCGCCCCCCATGACTTTTTACCTCGAAAAGTAGCTAGTGTTCTCAAGGGGAACTAATGATTAATAGCTTTCGAAAAGTCTGTTTTCTCCATTTTTTATTTACTACACTAACTAATCTCTAATAAAGTTTTGGATTTTCTTCTTTCGCTTTCTTAACTAAACATGCTTGACTTCCTTTATTTTATCAACACTTGGATCATTAGAATGGAAGCGCCATAGAATAAATCTAATGGATGTTCGAATGGAATAAATTCATCGTCCTCAGATTTTTACACTATGCCCCAGAAGCTAAGCGTAAATAAAACGAAATCACCGTTAAGTACAAGTAAAGATGCTAACACTACTTATAACTATGACTTGTCAACTTTTGCTCCCGACAATTATTCAATTAAAGTGATTGTGCTTAATTTTAAGTTAAATTTAGATCGACAATTTTAGAAAGTAGCATAGTTTATGTGCATAACGATATTTCTGAAGAAATCTGGGGAAAAGACTAGATCACCCACCAACCAGCATATTCTCGATAGATCCCAGCCGAGTTCGACTTAGGTTATCAGGTTGAGACCACAGGAGAATGTTCGCATGTATAATTGCGGGGAATCTCCACCTTTTGGCTGAATTTCTTTAGATTTTCCGCCTAAATAAAACAAATTACTAATCAAGCACGCAAACATCAAAAATTTAATGATCTCATTGGTTTGAGACTATTCAATGTAGCGACCTTTCTTTCTCGGAACGTCCCAGCTTCATCAGGCTAAGTGCCAAGTGTTTTTGATACACACGGGAGGAATACTAAATCGAAATAATCTACCGACGGCAACCAACAACTTTCTGAAGTCCTAAAGCAAGTTATTCTTAGTTCAAAATTTTACTTGAGTTTTGAAAAAGAATATCTTAACCCATTAAATTTTCATTATTGCTACATATTATACGTACCGTCATATTTACATGACTTACAACTCGGCCACGCCTCCGAAAGATGTTAGTGACTTAGTCTGACGACGGCTTTTATTGTTACACCTACTGATTAATTAACTCACTATGGGCCTTAGTTTTGAAGATTGACAACTCGGTGTGAGCCGGCAAGAATGCAGTAAACTTTATAAGACCAAGTTATAGTTATATTAATTATTATTATTTATTTTTTTTTTGGTTTTTTTTTTACACAAATTTTCCGTAATAGAGAAAATTTTGTTTTAGAAACTCAAGTATAAAGCTGAACTAAGATGAATATTTTCGTTTCCGAAAGAGCTTCTTTTAAGGGAAAATGACGGTTCTAGTTAAGCAAATGTTTGAGCACGTTTATTAGTCAGGTTAAGAGCTTCTGGGAGAAAAAGCGTCAAGTTACACTTTAAGCTTTTTAAGATATCCAACTAATCTTTGTTTATCATCCTACTTGTAAATAACACTATCATTTTTTGTTCTTCGCAAATTTAAAATCCCTAATAAAAGGATCCGCGATTGCTTAGCCTAATAAACTTTTGTTTATTAAATGGTTAAGGGCACAAGCTAGGGGCTCAACGACGCCCGATCGATGTCAAAAATTTTTCTCTTCTACCCATTGGGACGTCAAAAAACTGTGACAAAACACTTATTTTATTTTTGAAAATTTTACAAGTTTTTTCATTTTTTTAGGTGATCTTTTGCAAATTTTTGGTGGTGAAAACGGTGATTGCGATGATAACAAAGACGGCAGGCAAAAAATCAAATGGAAGATTCCCCCCCATACTAGAACTAAACATCTGTATCCTGATGTTTTTAAAGGGGTACCTATGTAAATCTAAGGCCATTTATGAAGTGTGCCAAAAGATAAAACGTTAGTCGATTAGATTTGGATACTGGATTCCCAAAATGAAGCTGAGGATGTGAAGCTCTCGTGAATGAAAGATAAAACTGAGAGCACGAGAGTCTTCACAATCCGGGAAATCCTGGACATAAAACACACAAAATATGGACAAAACACGGGTAATGGAAGATGTAAGGCTCCTTACACAAAAACACTTATTTATTACTACTACTGATAAGCATGGGGTGCCTCCCACGAAGCGCTTGTTTAAGGTCGCTATGCTTGACCCGATTCCCCGAATTCAATTGTCCTTGGGGAAGGTCTGGAGATCTGGGACTACCTCGGTTGGTACGTCCCCTCCAAAGTAGTGTTTCAAACGATGACCATTTACTTTGAAATTTTTTTTGGCCAGGGAGTTTTGGGATAACTTGACAGTGCCATATTTTTTTTTTTTTTTTTTTTTTTTTTTTTTTTTTTGGAAAAAACTTTGGTTACAGTGAAAATGCGTTCCACTACCAGAGAGGTCTTAAGCTTGCCTGAGAAAATCTTTTAATCTTAGAGTTAAAGAGGGAGGATCGATCACCGATGTTGAAAACCGATCTTTTTTCTGGAGGTCGTGGGATTCTCCTTTATTTTTCTTTATAGATCAAAAGTTTTCATAGGCTTGATACACGAAGTTCATTAAGTACGTGAGTTGAACTTTTTTGTGATCACCGCGGTTTTGATATCAAAGTTTGTAGTGCTTAAGGGCCAATAAGCTTTGTTGCTCCAACTCAATCGGTAGTATGACATGCCTTTCCATTTACACGACTTCTACGGAGTGCATCCATGGTGTTTTGCTAAGATATACGGGAAGGCCAGAGGATTATGTAGTGTGCCGTCATCAGTTTGTCCGACCAAGAGGCACGGTTTTCCCCCACGGTTCTTTCAAGAATTCTTTTCAAACCACGATTGGATACCTCAACTTGCCCACTTGTTTGTGGGTGATACGCGGTGGAGAGACGATGAGTGACTCCGTATTTAAGCATGACCTTTGCAAATTGGTCATTGCAAAAATGGGTTCCGCGATCACTTATGATTGCACGAGGGGCACCAAATCTCGGCAGAAGAGAGTTTTAAGAAATTTTGGAACATCTCGGGCAATCATTGGTGGGGAAGCTTTTGCGTTCAACCAATCTTTGATATGTAATCGACTGCCAAGGGGGAGGTAATAATATATTTGCTCCCTCTGATGACGGGGAACGGCCCCATAAATCAATGCCCATATGTCAAAGATTTCGCCAAATTGGAAGTTTTTGAGGCATCTCATCACGTTGGCGAATTTTTGCCTTGACTTTACAAATGTCACATGGGGTGGACAAAGTCATGGGCATCCCTTGTAGTCGTGGGGCCATAAAACTCCTGAATCGAAGATCTTTTTAGCGGCTATGCTAATTGGTTACGTAGTGTCCCCCTGTGGGTCCACTATGGCAAGCTTTGAGGATGTCAAAAGCTTCTTGCCCCGAAACACAACGCCTAATTACTTGGTCTGCACAGATCTTTAATAGAAAGGGGTCGTCCCAGAAGTAATGTTTGACATCTTTAAAAACTTGTTTTTCTGTTGGGACGACATTCCCTTGACAATGAAATTTCCCGCATGGTAGTTTGCTGAAATCTGCAACCATAGTTGTACTATATTCAAGGAGGCAACCGATCCAGAGTTTCGATTAGTGGTATGTTTCCGTGTTTTCCTTGTTCTCGAATCTCATTTTGGTTGAGGGGTTTAAGGTCTGGGAGAGATGATCGCGGCAAGATTTTCTGGCTCCTTTTTGTCTCGGGATCTCAATATCAAATTCTTGGAGCAAAAGGATCCACCGCATTAATCTTGCCTTAGCATCCTTTTTAGCAAAGAGATATTTAATAGCAGAATGGTCTGTGTACACTATGCTTTTGGACAAAACGAGATATGACCGGATTTTCTCAAAAGCGTACACTACGACAAGTAATTCTTTTTCGGTCGTAAGTGTGTGTGCTTTGAGCTTTGTCGGTCATTGTACTTGCTGGCATAGTGAATGGTTGGGAAATGCTTGTTCTTCGTTACCCTAGGACTGCCCCATTGCAAGTCGCTTTGCATCACACATCCTAGTTCGAAGCGAAGTCCCAGTCGGGGAGCAATCAAAATTGGAGCTCAGTCTATTTTTTCTTTTGAGTGTATTAAAGGATTCGATACATCTTCTGAGAGAAAAAATGGAGTCTCTTTTCATGCAAGAGGGTCATTGGGTTAGGGCAATTTTTGAAAAAGGTCTTGTATGAAACGTCGGTAAAAACCGGCAATTGCCAGAAGAAATATACGGTCACTTTCACTAGTAGTTGGTGAGGCGAGCTTGGCTATGACTTCAACTTTAGCACGGTCAACCTCAATTCCTGACTTAGAGATTTTGTATCCAAGAACAATGCCTTCTTTAACCATAAAATGGCTTTTCTCCCAATTTAGGGACAAGTTGGTGTCTTCACACCGTTTTTTACATTTTTTCCTAATGGGGACACGATAGGCATGTAGAGTAAGAATCTCGAAGACCGAGAAGCAACATGAAACACTTCATTGTTTTTTCGATCATGTCATGGAAAATTGCCATCATACATCGTTGAAACGTGCCTGGTGCATTACATAGCCCAAAAGGCATGCGGCGATAGGCGAACGTTCCGTATGGGCAAGTAAAAGTTGTCTTCTCTTGATCCTTCGGGTCTATAGGAATCTGAAAATAACCCGAGAAGCCATCGAGGAAACAATAGTATTGGTTTCCCGCGAGTCTTTCGAGCATTTGATCCATGAAGGGCAATGGAAAATGGTCTTTTCAGGTGGCTTCATTCAACTTTCTGTAGTCAATGCACACTCTCCACCCCAGTGACAAATCTAGCTTTGTTTAATCATTACCAATCATTACTTGACGACGGTTTATGCCACCCTTTTTGGTCACAGTGTACCGGGCTTACCCTTGGACTGTTAGAGATTCGGATAAATTAATCCGGCATCTAGAAGTTTTCAACTCTTTTTGATGGGAACGTCGTGATCTTTGGGTTTACCCTTCTTTGTCTTCTGATCTGTGGTACGTAGTCCTCTTCCATAAAGGATTTTGTGAGTACAAAAACTTCGGATCAACACCCTTGATATCGGGAGAGTTCCAAAGCGATGGCTACTTGTTAGGACTTTTGAACCTTGATAAGAGCTGCCTTTCTCCTCATCCTTCAAGTCTTTTTGCTATTATGACGGGCAAAATTGTCGGTTGCCTTCCAAAAATTGCCACGTATTCTAAATGAAGGTGGAAGTCTTGAGTGCAACTCGGGAGGCTATCATTTGATGGATTTAACAGTTATAGCTTGAACACTTTAAGTTCTTCTCGGATTCCTGGGCGAATTTTCCTTTATGATTCGGAAGACGGAGGGTAACGGTTCACCTATGAGAAGTGCTTCCAGAATAGAATGTCACCCTTCGTGATCATAGTAAGTTAGCATCCAAATTCCCGTGAAAATTGGCTCGTCATTCACGCTATAAAAGCGTGCTTCTTCGAGAGGAGAAATCACTATCCCCGAAAGGAGTTAGTGTGGTTTTGAAGAATTTGAAACAATTGAGATCGTATCCGGAAGAAAGGAATACGTATGCAACTGAATCAGAAAAACCTAGAACTTCTTGCGAGTATTCTTCACATGCCAATTCAATGACGTCGATTCGGTTTGCCGTCATATGATCGTAATTGGCCGTGTATCTCGAAGTTTGGTCCAGATTGAAGGTGATGGCCTCTTTGCCAACACGAAGGGTTATTTCACCTTCGTAAACATCTATTAATGCACGACTGGTCTTTAAGAAACTTCTCTCGAGGATTAAAGGTACTCGGGGGTCTGGCTCAAAATCTACGACCACAAAATCTGCTGGAAACTGGAACTTTCCCACCATTAAACGGACGTCTTTGGCGATACCGATCGGTTCAGTGATTGAACGGTCCGCTAGCTCTAGCGTCATGCAAGTCGGGGTTAGTTCGGGAAGAGAGAGATCTTTCCAGACGGAATATGGCATAAGATTAATGCTTGCGCCGAGATCGGCCAAGGCGTTGCATGTATTAATCCCAGAAAATTCACATGGAATAAGAAATCGGCCAGGGTCTCCAAGTTTTTTCGGTAACTTGTTTAGGATGACTGCTGAGCAATTCTCGTTCAATGGAGTTCTAGCCATTTCACTCAACTTCTCTTTGTTTCCGATTAAAGTTTTTAGAGTCGAGGCAAATTTTGGCATAAGGGTCAAGGCATCCGTAAAGCTAATTTCGAAACTCAAATCTCTAAAGATTTCGTAGAATTTCTCAATTTGATCGTTAGCTTTTTCACGGCGCCTTTCATCATTTCTTCTTGAAGGAAATGGAATTGATGTTCGTTGGTTAGGCATCGGAGCACTAACGGGATCAACAACGGGCTCGGAAGTTGGATTTTGAGATTGGACTTGAACTACCAGAGGTTGGACGTCTTCGGTGCTTCCGTTATTAGTAGGAAGCATCGTGTCCTTTGTAACCTCGGTATCACGATTCATTACTTTCGGAGAAGAAGATGAAGTAGAAGGAATCGCGGGTCCTTGATATGCAACACCACTTCGGGTGGTGATACCTTTCAAATCTTCCTTCGGGTTAGTAATGGTGTTACCCGGGAGAGTTCCCGAACCTGAAGTAGAGGCGGTATTAGAAGTCACAAACTTGGAAAGCATGTCCGTTAAATTGGCCATTTGGTTTTGTAAGGTTTGGCCTTGGTTTTGCATGTTCCTCAAAACTGCATCATTAGCCTGGGGACGGTAAATTTGGTTTTGGTTGAAATTGTTCCCTCGGTTTTGATTGTAATTGTTTCCCCGATTGAAATTGTTTTGATTATTTCCTTGATGGCTTTGAATGGGAGGAAAACCGGGAGGTCGAATTTGATTTGCAACCATTTGAGGTCGGTAACCGGTATTTCCTTGGTTGAAATTTGCTGCAGCGGCTTGTGACACATACTCTTGGATATTGTCACGATAAATGTTTCCATCGGTGGCTGGACAATTTTGGTAAGAATGACCTCCCCCACAAGTTACACAACTTTGCTCAACCGCTTTTACGGGAGCTGGGGTTTGGTTTTTCTTATCGAGAATCAATGCTCTAACCATATCTTTCAGCTCAGCAACATCGGATGAAACTGCTGGGGTAGAAGAGCTCGTACTCACTTTGGAAACAATGGCCTTGCTTCGTGATTGACGAACTTTGGACTTGCTCTCGATGATTTTTAGGCATTCTCGAGGCATTTTATCCAGAAAGTTACCACCCGCAGCGGAGTTCAATGAATCTTGATCATTCGAATTTAGGGCATTATAGAATGTATCGAGTTGATGCAATTTTGAAAACCCATGATGCGGGCATCCCCTGAGAAGATCATTGAATCGGTCCCATGCCTCGTAAAACGTTTCATCAATTTTTTGTTGAAATCTCGTGATTTCATTTCGAAGATTTGTTGTAAGAATCGATCGAGGGGGCTCTTTTTCAAGCCAAATCCGGGTGGCTCCCTCGAGGGAAAATGGGAAAAGCATAAGCTTAACCGACGTACTCGGGACGTTCGAGAACTTCATCATAGAAGTGATCTTGTTGAAATATCAGATGTGAGCATGTGAGTCTTCTTTATTGTGTCCAAAAAATTGCTTGTTTTGAACAAGATTAAGTAGACCATGCTTGATCTCTGATATTGGCTAAAATATACATATTTTGTACCCCGTAAAACACTATAAAAGGACTAAAAACACTAAAATATAGATAATATAAGCTTAACCGACGTATTGGGACGTTTCGGAACAAAAATAAAAAAAATTCATCGTAGAAGTGATCTTGTTGAAATATCGGATGTGAGCATGTGGGTCTTTCTTTATCGTTGTCCAAAAAATGCTGTTTGAACAATGATTAAGTAGACCATAGCTTGATCTCAAAGGTTGTTCGCAGTAATTTTCGGGAACAAACGACTCGGCATCCTCGTAACCCTCGGTGGGTGCTTCGAGCAATTGCGCCATAGTACGATTATCATCCATCGTAACTATGGGAGGATTGTTATTTGGTTTCTCAAGATTTGGTGATTCAACAGAAGTTTGTCGGACTTGTTGTTGTCGACGTTTAGGGCTTGAGAACGAGTGGCAATGCAACTTAATGAAATTTAAAAAGAAAATTTACACTGATTTTTTTTTGGTTTTTCAATGATTTTATTCACAATTGATTTTACGGACATTTGAGATAAGAAACTTACAACCAAATAATCTACTTAACTTCACGGTAGCTTCAAAAAGATAAACGCACAGGTGGAGCGGAGGAGTAGGGAACTAGCACGAAGCTTATTACTCCTTTCGGGTCGTAGTTCTCGGAACAACCCTCCTCTATACCACTTTAATAGTTTGTTAATCAAATCGAAGGTGAGACGTACGTTGTAAGAGACCAAATGGAAAGTTTTTAAATCTTTTGTTCGTAGTTGGGAACACAAACTAGTTCACCGATAAGTTATTATGATAATACCTTAATTGAGAATATTTATATTTTGGTTTATTTATTACAATTTGTGAATTTTATTTCTTTTTATGGACAATGTTTTTATATTTTTGGTTTTTCTTTTGTTTTTAGATGATAGACAATGTTTTTATATTTTTGGTTTTTCTTGTTTTATAAATATATACTAAAAAGAAATGAAAAATATTTTTGTATTTTTATAAAAATAAAAGAGATATTCATAAATTTAAACACAATTTGTCAAACGTAACGATAATTCGTTTCACAGCTTCCCTGGCAGCGGCGCCAAAAATTGATTCGTTAAAATCTATATATAATATATAAGGAAACTCTCAACCAATTACCTTTAGCCAAGGATTGGTTAAGATTTCGCAAAAATAAAATATATATGTTTCCGGAAGTTTGATTTCCCGGGTCGTTATGTCCCAACGAGGCTTGAATGGAAAATCAAATGACGGATTGATGATTGATGTTTGAATATGACAAGGTTAGGCTTGGTTTTTTATTTCTACCAATCAAATATACAAAAACGATTAAATAAAACCTAAAAACAAAAGTTATATAACTTAAAACCTAAAACGGGCACGAAAAAGGAGGGCTAAAAACCTAAATGTTTTATAAAAATTACACTAAGTGGAGAAAAAGTGCAGAAATTTAACAAAATTAAAAGCCCCAAATTTTATCTAATGGTTAAAGCTTAATTAAACTAATTAAAACTAAATCTAACTAATATTTAAACTAAAACTTAACAAGGACTAACAATGGACTAACGACAGGGACTATTTGTGACAAAAGACCAAAATAATTTTTTTTTTCCTACCCTGAACCCCAATCCCGATTTTAGTCCAAGTCCCCCAAAAAGTGCTGATTTTAAAAAATCGTTTTTAGCCAAAACGTAAAACACGAAAGTTGTTCACAACATGTTTTTAAGCAACTTTAATAAAGATACCTTGCGAAAATAAGCACTTTATAAGTTCCAAAAAGCCAATTTAGCAGCTGATTACACAAAGTTGCTTAAATTTTTGGTTTTTGGTTTTTGGTATTTTGGACACTACAAACTCAAAATAAGCTCAAATTCAAAAAGGAGAG
>BQNB010091341.1:0-26342 GCA_026074375.1 Tanacetum coccineum
ATTTCATTGTGGTTTAAAACAAGGAGATCCTTTGGCCCCGTACTTGTTTTTACTTGTGATGGAATCCCTTCATTATTCCTTCACTATAGTGGTTGAGGCGGGTTTTTTTAAGGGCATCAGTTTTAACGAGTCTGTTAATATTTCTCATCTTTTTTACGCGGATGATGCGGTTTTTAGATGTCCTATGGCTTCAGATATTCATCGTCTGATTTGTCGCTGGTGGGGTCTACCTTGGTCTCCTCTTGGTTCATATGCGGAGTGGTTATCGTGGTTTAAAGATATTCGTTTGGGATCTAAAGTTAAATCCATTCTAGAGGGCGTTTGTTATGTTTCTTGGTGGTGTCTCTGGATCTACAGGAATCAGTTGCTGTTTGCTACCGTCAAGCCTAGGAAAGACGTTATTTTTGACGACATTATTACGAGCTCTTTTACTTGGTGTAATGCTAGAAGCAAATTTTCTTTTTCTTGGAATTGTTGGCTTCAACATCCTAATCTTATTTCTTTGTAATTTTCTAGCTCCTTGCTAGTTTTTTAATAAATAGTTGCCATTCAAAAATATATATATATATACATAGTACATACCTATCACAAAAACTTAGTTCAGCTCCTAATGTCTCATTTAAACATACATCATCTCTACAAACCCCTAATTCTAAACAAAAAACCCACCTAAAACAATTAAATAAAAAAAATGTTGTTACCTGAAAGAGTGGAGTGTAACCATTGCAAAATGAACCGCAACTACATAAACAAAACCCACAAACCTGCAATCATCAAAATAAAAAAAAGGATTACCAATTCAACCAAGATACAATTCAATCAAAATCAAAAAAAACTCAAAAAATCCTCAAAACCTTTGGTATCAGGTCCGTCGCGGTGGTAACATCAGATATCCAATATAGAATTTCAGAATCTGTTATAACAGATGAAAACAAAGAAGAATGAAATAAATCTTAAGAAATAAGAAAATGTTGTATATACCAAAATCAAACCACCGTTCTTCTTCCTTAACAAAGATAAACAATTAAGAAAACCAACAAATGCACCGACACTGAATGTATATAAGTCCTAAATCATTCTCAATTGTGGGTTACCGCTGGCAATCATGCAAGAAATCTCCATTGTTAGTGGTAAATTAGTAAGCAGCAGGCTGACTATCTAAGAGGAAGTGTAACCGAAGTGAATAATGTAGACCGGGTCAAACAAAGGAA
Source organism: Tanacetum coccineum (assembly GCA_026074375.1). NCBI lineage: Eukaryota > Viridiplantae > Streptophyta > Magnoliopsida > Asterales > Asteraceae > Tanacetum > Tanacetum coccineum. Next base: position 1,212 of record BQNB010091341.1, read on the forward strand.
AAACCCACACATATAAGGGAGGAGTCGGACTAAGGTTTGGTTATAGAACCGATTGGATCGATGCGGAGCATTTTAGCAACTTGAACTCCAAACATCACCTAGGAAATTAAAGATAAGTTGTCGTAAACGACGACTCTGCAATCTTTCCATCAGCCGTCAAAGGTGGCAGAAAAATTGGGTCAAAACTGGTAACTATCTAAGTTGGTACAAGTATAACACTTTTGGGGCAATGATCTGCACTCAGTTTCTTGATATCGAAATAGTGCATTAAATTACATATCATTTAAAAACTTGATCCTATTAAATACCCATAAAAATGTAACTAAAACTTTGGTATTCAGATTCCTAACTAAAGATGACAGCTAAAATATATCTTAAGCACTGTAATACAAACTGGCCTTTGATCTGAACTAATTAAACATACAAAAACAACATCCTATATTCGATCCTTATGGAGCTACACTTATCAAAACTGCATGAAAGAATAAACATCTATGTTAGACCTTAAATGCTTGTACTGTTCTTCTCACCACTTTACGGTTCACCCTACACTACTGAAATTTACTCTGATTTACATTTCGCAAATGAAACGACCAAATAGTCACTCTCGAAACACAATCCCCGTCTCCCTCATAGCAAATCCAACAACAATACAATCACTTCAGTATGGGCTATTTGAGTTGTAACATTTACTTTTACCAACTACAAAATTTTGACTATCATATCAAAAACTTCACCCCATCGATTTCAGTCAATAAAAAAGGCATAACATTCCAAAAAACCTTTCATAACTAAATAACTCAAACCCTTATTTTTTTTCTTTAACGATTAAAACACAAATTTAACAAAAATAAGAAAAAAAGACACAAACCTTTATTCACCTCTGAGAAGTGTATTTCGGATTCCTCTTTCAAACCTGGCATTCGACTACTTCAGTTCCTTCATATTCAAACACCGAAGATTCACACCTAATTTTTTACCACCTCATGCTGCCAAAACAAAATAAAAATTATAAGAACAATCTACAACGGTGTAAAACTTCTATAAAAACGATTAAACACAAAATCTTAAACAAAAATAAGAAAAAAAGAACAACAAACCCTTTATAATAACCTCGTGCAAGAGTTCATAATTTCGGATTCCCCTCTTATCAAACCTTGCAATTATTCCGACTACTAATTTCTCAGTATCCTTCTCATATTACAAACATAAAATCCGACAGATGTCACACCTTAATAAAATATTTCTACCAACCCAATCATGCTGTTGGCCAAAAACAAAAGGTACATCGACGACATCAGAAGCCGTGAAGTTCCAATGCAGTGCGAGCAATCCATGTAGAGGAATCCAGATGCGTAACATTAGGCTAAGCACTCCAAACCGAGCAACCACTTCGATTTGTCAAAACGTGCACGGTTCAGCTCGGGGCACAGTTGTCCCTAGAGGCTGTTTTTAACAATGGATTGCTTCGATCAATAGGTTATTGTGAAACAATTGTAATGAGTTTCGTTTGCTTTCTTTTTGTTGTTCAATCCTTTGGTTGAATATTGAAAGTGGATATTATAATTCTATAAAGAAGTTAATTGTAGTATGAATTCTAGTCAATGCTATCACTCATCAATGTTACTTTGTTGCGGTTGACACCTTATAACATGGTTAGAACTTGAAAGTACATAGTACTATATATTTTAGGATATGGTTTTGTATTGGGCTTTCAATTAAGTTACATATCAAAATACATATCAATGTTTGTATCTGAAATCAAGTTATACTGCAATAGTTAATGTTTGTAATTTGGAAATTGGAGGCTTCTTTTCCCCAACAATCATATCTTAAATTCAGATCTCAGATCTGTTATCAATTCATAACTTTTGCCATAGACAACGAAAATTATGTACACAGCAAGTGCGATATTAAATGATGTTTTTTTTCTCGTTTATAGGCGGTTAGACATTTGGGTCACAAGCGCGTTTGTTTTTTTTTCTCGTTCAATGCTCAAACCTTTTACCTTCTTAATGTCTTTTTAACTTCTTTTTTTTCTTTTAATTATCTTGTTTGCTAAGTAAAAATTGTTAAAGATTATAGATGATGACGAAAATGCTCAAACACAATAGTCTTTCCAAGAATAATAAAATATAACTAGCTTTTGTAACTCCATCCCTCTCTCTGGTTTTGCAATTTAAGAAAACCAAACAACACTAAATCGTTTTTCCAACCGATCGTCCTTCTCTCTTAGTTCCCTGCTTTGATCTGTTATTGAGTGTGATTAACGTCATCGCTTTATCTTAGATTCGTTGTTTGTTGAAGGATTTCAGACGTTAGGTTTCAATCATTTTTAGGGTTTTAAAAATCGTTCTTAAGCTTTCAAATTTAGGGTTTCGTTTGCAATTAACTGCTTTTATTCAGTGTGTTTGATCATTATTGGTTATGTCCATCAATTAAAACCTTTCTAGGGTTTACTTCGCCGATTGAAGCTTAGGTTTGTATCGTGCTTCTAGTATGTTGTTGTTGGATCGTATGTAGTAAACAAGGAGCGTGGGTTTCTGAGTTCTGGAGGGAGAGGTGTTAAACAAAAGAAGAATTTGAATACTATGAGTAATGATGCTACTGTGGGAAAGCATGTTGTGGGTTCCTCAGTAATGAGTAACGATGAACTGTTATTAGGAATAATGACGACACGAGTTCTATTGTTGCAAAGATTCATGTATTGGACGTCAAATGCTTGAAGGTAAGCTCGTGTTAGTAGGAGATGATGGGATACCCTTAAAACCTTTGAATGTCGATGGTCAAGCTTCTGCTATGGATTATTTTACATACTTGTCTAACACGTTTGACACCCCTAATTCAACCACCACAGTGGCTACTGCTAGTAGTAGAGTTACTCCATAGAATAATGGGAGGATGGTCCGGTTAATGGGATAAAGAGTGATAAATTGAATAGTATGGATCTGCTTCCAATGTTAGTCGTCTAAATGGTGAACCATGTTAGAAAGTTGCTAACTTTTGTACCTTAAAAATCCCGACTGGTAATGAGGCTGATGTTGCCGTTTCATTATAATCAATCCTATAGGTCAAGGAGCATTTTAGAAACTCTGTTTATGGTGTTTTCCTAGGCAAAAGAGTTTCGTATCCGGTGGTTGAAAACTATGTTAAGAACATGTGGAGTAGATTTGGTCTTATTCTACTATGATGAATTCGAAAGGTATTTTCTTTTTTAAATTCAACTCTAATATGGGTATGGAATAAATGCTTGAGAATGGACCATGGTTAATACATAATGTTCCATTGATTCTTCGCAAGTGGGCGAATGTGTCTAAGAAAGACTTGAAGAGTGTACCGGTTTGGGTTAAACACCATGATGTCCCTATCACGTCATTCATAGAGGATGGATTGAGTGTCACTGCCACAAAACTTGTTACCCCATTGATGTTGGATACTTATACAGCCTCAATGTGTATGGAATCATAGGGTCGGTCTAGTTTCGCGAGAGCAATGATTGATCTTCATGTTGATGTTGAGTTAAAGGACACTCTAGTTGTAGCAATGCCTTAATTCGAAGGTAATGGATATTTATTCCATTCTATTTGAATTGAGTACGAGCGAAAACCGACTAGTTGCTCAACTTGTAGGGTATTTGGTTATTTGTTGGACCAATGTCCTAAGAAAACGGTAGCCGATGTGAATGTGAACACACAAAGTCAAGTTGTAAAAGGTTTACATGTTGGTCCTAAGTCTCGTCTTGTCTACAGATCTATTCAAACTACGACTATTAAAAAGATGGATCATAGGCAGGCCAAGCATAAAGATATTAATTTCAATAAGGTTAATAGTATTAATAATTCTGGTTCGAAATCTATGGTTGATGTGGCGAGTTCAAGTGGTAAGAAAATTATGACATCGAATCCATTTGATGTTCTTAATATGGTTGAAAAGAACATTGTCGTTGCTCCTAGTGATTCAGTTAACTCGAAAGGTGATGATGTGAACGTAAGAACTAGTAAAGATGTTAACATGGATAATGAGGACAATGATAGTGACAATGACGTGAAAGAGGATGATGACGAAACTGCGACTTTCATGACATCTAAAAGTTCTAAGGGTACAGGTTCTTTAAAAAGTGGAGTTGGAAAGAGGAGTAAGTGTTTGTATGAGCGTTGGAAAGATGATTATGATGATAACTCTTATGACGACGATGAGGAATGTGAAGACTTAACGGAAGAACAATGAGCTTTCTATGACGCTTTTGATATTGGTCTTCATGGTCAAATTAGATGTTAGTTATATTTGGTTCAATATTGGATCAAATGTATTCTAGTGGTTAGTTATGTTTCCTTCTTAATGGAGGTAGTCTTGTCTTTGTTATGTAAGTTTTACCACCTATGTAACGGGGTGAGATATAAGAATTCACACACATTCTATGTACTTAATCATTTTTAAAGTAATATAGTCATCGGGTGTAAAAGCATTTTACCTAAAAAATATATATAACTAGTTTGTAAAATCAAATTATGCATACGTATTTTGAGCATGAGCTTGAGTTTTTATCATTGAAAAAATTAATAACTGCTTTAGGAGATCAAATTGCGAAACGAATTTCTTGAATGTTTTGTTTTAACATACTATTTCCACGTTGCTAGGAATTATAATATATTGGATAAAGTTTTTCGAAACAAAAAGTAAAATAATTAGCATACTAACTAATTTATCACTCTCTTCGTCCCAATTTAATAGTATACGTTTTTTAGATGTTATAATTTAATTTTCTACTACTAATAATAGATAGAAAAGTTTGATCAAGTTTACCATGGTATTCTTGCTTGAAATTATTATTACAAACTCTATCGAAAACTTTAATTAATTAGTTAAGAGTAAAATTGTCATTCTGCTAAAAAGTAAGAGAGAGAAACGCATTAATAAATAAATTGTTACAGATATATGTGGGAATGAATTTGTATGGGCGACAATGAGCAAGCAAAGCATGTGTTTTTGCAACCCATCACATGCGTACATGTGTTTGTATGAATTTGTATAGCTTATCAACTCGCGTGCTTGCTTATCATCACATCCATTAATTAATACATATAGATGCATATAACGTATGATGTAATTTTAGCTCAAACTTTATAATTCCTTATATACATAAAGTTTTTTTTTATATATGTAAGGTTAGTTTAATCTTGTTGAGACAGTTACAAAATGAAATTATGACCATAGCTGTTAAGCTCTTAAGATCTTCTGATTTTACAATCATGTTAAACAAAAACGAGTCGATCTTTCACGAGATCTTAAAAAACACAGGATCTTAAGTATGATCTCGATCTCTTACCATAGGAATGTAAGATCCTATTTCCTTTTAATTAACGAACTAATAAACTATAGATGAATGAATTTTCTTAAAGTAAAACAATAAAGCAAGTGTGATTATAAATGTTTTTTAAGAGAAAAATATATAGTTTCTTTATTAGATTCAGCGTCCTTAACTACCGATTAGATATTTTAGTTTTATAAAGCATTAAAACGTTGAATTTTCATATTATTATAATTTTAGATCTCTTATTTCTTTATAAATTTTTTAAACAATCAGCTTTAAATATGAATTACTTAACAAATACGGCTATTAAACATTTAGGATTTTTCGATCTTGATTCGATCTTACAATTTCGATATTTAAATGACAAAAATGATCTAAAGTAGGATCTCGATCTTAACAGCCTTAGTTATAACTATAACTTAAAATGAGAAAAGAATATTAGTATCTATACTATATTATAAAGCATTTATGACATTTTATTTTTAGAAAGTATGAAAAATTGACTTTTAAACTTACTTATTATGAAAATATAAGGATGTGCAATCTTAACCATTTATCTGATTTTATGAAACCACATCCTAGAGTGATATGTGTCACTTGTTAATTAAAAAGCACATTTATTTTTAAAATTAAAATATTTTTTTATCTATTTATTTTTTTATAATCTAATTTCACTGTATTTTTTAAAATTTTATACTCTTTAATTCAATATCCATTTTAATATATTTTTATTAATTTTTAGTTTTTAATTTTTAGTGTCCCTAAACCGCCGCTTTGCGCGGATACTATGCTAGTACTAGATAACGACTCGATTGTATATATGTCATATTATGGTTTTTGAGTACATAAAACGTAAGTTGAAAAACAATATCCTTCTTCCAAAAGGCCATAACTATGCACATGATAAGCTATTATATATGGTTCTTCATGTTATAACCATTAATTAAAAACGTTATTTGAATTTGAGATCGATGCTGCGTAGAATAGACGAAAATCAAGACCCATAAGTCTAGGAAAGGGCATCATGTCTTGTCTACGTTATTTAATTTTGCTAGCTTGTTTATGAATTTTAAATTTAACAGAATATTATTAATAAGAAACTTTGTACATAGATATGAATATAATATACACAAGCAAAACTACGTTCTGTAACCTTTATTGTTAAAATCCTTGTAAACTTATCTATTATTATATAAAACTCTAACTTTATAATTATACGGAAATGTAAAACGAAAATATAAATAAGACAATATAGATTACATAGAAATCCTGTAAATCTTTGTATATAGTCAAATTAAGTATTTTTGGATAAATATGTTCAACGAGTGATGAAATGTCGTTATTTTAGTTTTCATAAACTGGCAACGCATGATTGGGCTAACGTAAACATACGGTTTATCAAAGGAAGGTTAAAATAAAAACACAAATATTTTTGAAAATCATAAAGGGGAAAAGATTTTTAAAAAAGTTCTCAAAAAATTCTAAAAAAATATCACAAAATCAGGTATGTTGGCATATAAAACTTTTGTAAAAGAAGTTTTTTTTAATTTTGAGTTTTTATACTTTTTTTAATGAAAAAAAAAGAAAATTTGATGCACAAAAATTTTTTGATGCACAAAATTTTTAACTTATTATAATTTGATGAGCAATAAAATTTTGGTGGAAAAAGTCAAAAGAATTTGGGTACAAAAACGAATTTTTAATGCACAAAAAAACGATTTAATGCACAAACGTTTTTTTCATAATTTTTTTTTGGCAAAACTATCCACTTTTAGAAAAACTTCCTTCAAAACTTTTTCATACACCAACATACACGATTTTGTGGAGTTTTTTCATAATTTTTTAAGAATTTAAAAAAAAAAAAAAATCTTTTTATCCTTCTCACGGATATTTGTCTTTTTATTTGATCTTTTTCCAGGTCAATCAATATTCATACGTTCTTTTATGTCATTTTATATTTTATTATCACAGCTACAGTTATGTTAACAAACATTTTTATAATACACAAAGTTACAGTTACCGGTTTATAGCTAATAGCTCACACCTATCATTTTACAACTAATTTTAACAAACATACTCTTATTCTATCACAAATCTCATAATTTAGTTTATCCTTATTACCAAGGTCACATGACACTCATGAAATTTTGCGACATAGTGTTAATTTTTATACAAGACCTTGAATCTTCGTTAATGCACCGACCCATAACAAGATGTGTTTTTAGTTATAATTTTTCATAAATGCATCTGGTAAGTTTATATCCATGTTGTTGACGAACCAAGGAAAAAACACACAGCCTATGATGGTTTCCAACAACCTTCTAGACATACACCTCGTGATACTAATGTGGGTTCTAAGGTTTAGTTTCAGCCTAAGAAACAAGTTTACCGAGCCCTCTCTAAAATGAATAGTGCTAGTTCACGTGGAACGAAAAAGAAACTTGAAGTGCCTAGTCAAGAGACGATTTCTGCTAACCCTTTTGATGCGTTTAATATGGTTAAGAAAAATGACGAGCTTGGAAAAAATGAGGGGGTGGGGGAGGCTTCATTTTCGGGTAAGAAAGTAGTCCATGATATGGATGATTTGTCTAATGAAATGAACAAGGTAGGGGTTGATTTGTCTTCTATTCCTAGTTCTTCTAATCTGGACTTCAAAAAATGTTGATGATCCGGTTAATGTGAATAGTGTTAGTGTGAAGTGTACGAGGCATTCAATGAAACTGCCAGTTTTATAGAGGTTACGAGCTCTAAGGTTAATAAAGCTTCTAAGAGTGGTAGTGGATGGGAAAGAAAAGCTTGTATTTACAATGGAAGGAATATCATGGTGAAGACCCGGACGATGATTATGACTTTCTTGATCCTAGTTTGACTGATGCTCATATGAAGTTTGTTAATGCTTTTAATATTAGTCTTCGTGTCAAATTAGATTGCGTTTATTGTGAGTCTCATAAGTGTAACATGTCATTCTTATGATTGTTTAGTTGTGAAGCATTGTTGATGCGTTTGTTTTCGCCTATTAAATATGAGATTCATCAACATTCTGTATACTTAATTGTTTTTTTCTAAAGCAATAAATTTACAAAGGATAAAACCCTTTACCCAAATCTATTCGTCCATACACACACATGAGATTTCGCCACACAGTAGATATTTCGCAAGAGCATAATCTATTTTCTGGTTACATCGCTTACTTGGTGTATAGCTAGGAGCAAAAATACATTTAGATGGGATAGCTGGCTTCAGCATTCTTATTTACTTTTTTTGTAATTTTCTAGCTTCTTGCTAGTGGTTTTTTAATAAAGTTGTTGTTCAAAAAAAAAAAAAAATTGTATAGGCAAACATTTCCAATATTTACATGCACAAACATACGTGTTTGTATATATAGATCTTGTATACAACATGCATTACTAATACATCTAACATGAAACTTGTTTAATGGATTTTGTATCCTTTTATTATTAAAAGCAATTACTAGGTATGGTACCTCCGAGTATGATGGGAGAGTAGAGACTAGATACACTTCAATTCAAGGAATACAACTCTGTCATTTCTTTTGTCTTACGTTTCCAACTAAATTACACAAAAACAATTACAAAATCAGTTGCATGTTTCAATTTTTTAATCTTACTCTCCATGCATAATTCATCACCTATAAAATCCTCAAAAAGCATCTTAATCCATACACAATTTCTACACTCATTCAAAAAAAAGATGAACTACAACATTATCATCACTTGTGCTATGGCAATTTCTATAGGTTTAGCATTCATGAGCAATTCACCAATGGTGGTAGAAGGCGCGGTTGTTCCACGGCGACTCATTAACATTGTGAGGTTAGGAGCGATTCCTGACGGCCAGACAGACGCGAGTGTGCCATTTCAGTCTGCATGGGCTTCTGCATGTTCTTCTTTTACGCCTTCCACAATTTATGTACCTGCTGGTAGGTTCTTTGTTCGGTCAGTTTACTTCCAAGGTGACCGTTGTAAGAACAAAGCGATTAGGTTTGTTATCGATGGGACGCTTCTTGCTCCTTCTGACTTTCGTAACCCGGTGTGGATTAAGTTTGAGAAGGTCACTGGAGTTTCTATCTTGGGCGGGGTTTTGGACGGCCGTGGAACCGCGCTATGGGCTTGTAAAGCGCGTTCTGGTGGCTGTCCCGCTGGTGCAACTGTAAGTTTCGTTCCTAGAAGGTGATTAACGTATCTAAAACATTTTACGAACTTTTTATTTTGGTAAAGGGTTTTCACCCGGTAAATATATTACTCCAAAAAACAGTTAAGTGAGTAAATCTCATATCTTAGCCCGTTACATATTTTACCAACTTTTTCAATTCCTACTCTAATAGACTTTCTGATACATGGATGTTTGCAGACATTAGAGTTCTTTGATTCGAAGAACATCATGATCACTAGGCTAACCTCAATAAACAGCCAAATGTTCCATATCGTGATAAACGCGTGCCAAAACGTGAACCTCCAAGGAATCACCGTATCTGCACCAGGAAACAGCCCTAACACGGATGGCATACACATCGAATCATCTTCGGGCGTCACTGTTCTCAACTCTAGAATCGCCACAGGAGACGACTGTATATCCATAGGACCAGGCTCATCCAACTTATGGATCCAAACCATCACATGTGGCCCGGGCCATGGTGTGAGCATAGGCAGCTTAGGATGGAGCTTACAAGAAGCTGGAGTACAAAACATGACAGTTAAGACCGTGACATTTACGTCGACTGAGAACGGGGTTAGGATCAAGACATGGGCTAGAGAAAGCAATGGGTTCGTAAGAGGCGTCTTGTTTCAAGATTTGACGATGTTTAACGTTCAGAATCCGGTAATTATCGATCAAAACTACTGTCCCGGGGAGCATAATAACTGTCCTCATCAAATGGCTGGAGTGTCGATATCAAACGTGAGATATGATAATATACACGGAACATCTGCGACGGAGATTGGAGTGAAGCTGGATTGTAGTAAGGAGCATCCATGCAATGGTATGCAAATGGAAGATGTGAACTTGAGCTATGAAAATCGACCCGCTCATGAATCTTGTGTCAATGCTTTCGGAGCTACTCGTGGTAACTGTTTGATATAAGAGCGTTAAACTCGTACTAATAAGAGATAGGGCAAAGGCCATAAATGACTAACTTACTTATCCCAATTTACTGCTGTTCCTAGTCAACTCTATAAAGGTACACACAAACATGTATACATTCAAATTTTTAACAAAATGAATAACTTTCGGTTATATTTCTAACGATCGTTATTTTATTATTGCATCGTTAGTCCTTTATATACTATATTTATTTTCTAGATCTGACCCGTCCAAAACGACCCTCTATGTCACATTTTCACGACTCGGGTTCTAAAGAGATTTTATGCGAAACAATGTTTCGGACAACTTTTTAGTTTTAACCGAGACCTGAATCTCAACAGAAAATGACCAAAATGCCCTTACGGGATTCTGCTGGAACTTATTATATTTTTAATAAAACGCAGAAATTTGACTTTCGGTTTTGACCCGCTATCATGCGATTTTAAGACTAACAAACCTCATCGTGGCAAAAGTAAAATGTCATTCCGAACAACTTTCATTTTCGCCGTAGGCTATAACGGACTCGACAGTACTCAAATCGGACGTTTTTACAAAACTGCAGCTTATTACTTTTTTTATACACATATTATTTATACACGTTTTTTCTCAACATGAAATATATCCACGGTTTTATACACACACATTTTTATAGACAACGTTTATACAACATAATTTTTTATACATGACAAATTTTTATAACACGTTTTTAATACACACATTTGTTATACACAGAAAGATACGTATTTCTACATGCTTTTATCCACGAGTTTATTTAACACCAATTTTTTGTCGATAGTTGTCAAGTCAAAGCCAAGAAAATACAAGTTACTACTATCAGTCGATTAAATCGAAAATACAATTTACTACTATCAGTTGAAATTAACAAAAGTTAAACCAGGATAGTTTATATGAAAAATCTTGTGTGTGATCACGTCAACTATTTGATAGGTTGTGTTTGGCAACAAGTGTTTTGGAGCGTTTAGAAGCGGTAATCGGCAAGCGGTAAGCATTTTAGATGAAAAGTTTTTTTGTCAACACCTCAACAAGCGTTTGAATATTGTCTAACTGCTTCAATCTCAAATGCTTCTTGAAGAAGCATTTCAGAACTACTTCAAGCAGTTTGTTATAAAATTACATTTATGCCATCAAATATAAAATTTATAGATTCTTTAATTGGGTTATATGCCATTTTTCGTAATTTTACACTTTTTAATTACAGCTTACAGCTACGTTATCAAACACTGTTTTTAAACAAACAACTAACTACTGCTTACTACTCCTGCTAACTGCTCCTGCTACTGCTACTGCTACGTGTCGCCAAACATAAACGAGTGAATAACTTGGTTTGAGTTGTATAGCGGTATATCTGGACGTGGCAAATTTGTTGGTCGGAAGGTAAAAAAACCTTTATTACTAATAAAAAAACCAGATTATCTAACATTGCCTCATTTCATCTCATAACATGAAGTTATAACGTACAACTAGTAGTAGTAAGTTATAAATTACTAGTTTAATTTTTTTGAATGAAAACTTACTAGTTTTATTAGAAAAAAAAGTTGTGTATTATACTCATTTCAGTTGGTTAAAAAGTTATCAAAACTTTTTTTTGTAATTGGTTAAAAAGTTATCAAAACTATTTTTTGTAAAGGAAATACTCGTATTGATGAGTGTTAAAAGACATTCGATGTTAAGATATTACCGCTAATTAATAGAAGATATCTGTATCTCTATCTTTACTACTTTATAAAGCATTTAGCCAATTTTTAAAATTAGAAGTACTTAAAATTTTAAGTAAAAAATATTACTTTATTAGGAAAGATGTAAAACATAAATAAAAATTATTAACTTTCAATTTTAAAATGTAACATCTTGAAAAATAAATGTCTTTTAATTTTAAAATGTAGTAACATCTTGAAAAATAAATGTCTTTTAATTCTAAAATGTAACAGCCATCTAAAATGTGATAGTCATTTCAAAATAACTTCAGCCCATTTAATATGTAACGTTTCGAGCCCATCACTCAGACATTATATATAAACTTTTATATGATGATCGAATATTTAACTCTCTAAAAGCCCAAACACATATCTTCAAAACACCAACTAGTGCTGCCACCCTCATCGGAATCCGCCGCCACGACCACTACCACCGGTTTCTTTGAATATATTGATATGACCAGTTCTGGTTTAGATGGTTTTGGTAGGTGGTTTTCAGGTAGGTTGTTTAGGCGGGTGGTTTTGGTTTCTGTGTAATGTGCTTGAGATTCAACTCAAACTGGTTTCTTTGCTTTGGGTGTTCTTAGATGACATCTAGCCGGATCAGGTTTTGTTAGTTTTGGTTTATGTGTGAGAAAAGATCCTTGGTTGATGATGGTAAGTTGTTTAGGAAATGAAATATTCTGATGCCTTTTTATTTATTATTTTTTTGGTTCTTTGCTATTTTGTTTATTTGGTTGTCGATCTACCTATTTATAAATATTTCGAGTTATAGTTCAATAATTTGTTTGAGGCCATCAAAGTTGTTAATTAAATATAAATGGCACGGTAGTGATGGTCCTTGAGTTTTAGTAACAGCACATGTTATTCGGTTCACTTAATTGACCGGAAAATATTTTAGGTTTGGACCCATACATATTTGAATCTCTTTTTTTCTTTCTATTTTGCACTTGAATCATTAATGATTTGTGGACTGAATTTGAGGTTTGAACTCTAGTGTTTGTTGATCCAACTTTGGCTGTGATACATAGTATTTTGGTTGTGATAGATAGTGGTTCGAACTAAGATGGTTTTTATTTAGGTTTGATTTTTGTGGATTTGTGACGGATATTTACGAGTCATTGACGATTAATTTTAAGCACGTAGTTAGAGTTACGTTTGTTGTGTGAATTTTTTCTCCACATTACAACTGTTTATTAACATCTATTGATGCTTTTTTTAGATTGTAATTTTGAAATTTTACAAAATTTAACTTTTAAGAAAAGTTTTGGAGTTTTATAAATTTTGTAGATATGAAATTACTACTATTAAATAATTTTTGAGAGTTCTGAAATATTATTATTTATTACTTAGTATTTTAAGCTACACCGTATTCAAAAATATAAGAATAGACATGATGACATTTTTTAGCAAGTCAAAAAAATAAAAAAACCCACCAGTGATATTGAAGTATTGAAAAAAAATTGGACAAAAAAGGTTGTGGTGTTTTTCGACACAAACGATATTTCTTGGAGGTCTTTTATGTTACATCTAAGAAGCAAATAAAAGGGTAAATACAAGCTAGATTTCAAATTTGAAGTCTTAGAAAGGAAATCAATATTTAACCACAAACCAGCTTTTAATAATTTGCTAAAAAAATTAACATTTAACACTTATTAACTTGAAAATTAATGTTAGAATTTGAAAAGTGAAACTGCTATCTAATCAATATATTATTAATTTAGACGTTTTGTTTTATAAATGACATCTATATGTGAACATAAAAACACATCAAATATCACCTCATATAAAACGCCTCACACCATTTCAGATTCGTATTTATAGATTAGGAGGTGTAGATTTTATAGCGTATAAATATAATGAAATCACATTGTATTATACCTATTTGCAACATAATTTGACCTCATACCTCCATGCCGAAGCTTCTAAATTACGAGTACTTTAACATGACATGGGTACTCTACAATTTGTACATTATAATTAGTTTGATAGGGCTTAAAGTTATTATAATCTCAAATTATCGTTTTTCGTAAATGTTTATAAGGAGTTTGTAACTCCTGATTAAAAGAAGTTCTGAGCATTAATCGGTCAATTAATCTTATAACTTCTTTCATATGCATAGTGGTTACATAACCATAATTATGGTAATTAAGTTAATGTTGAAACCATCCATTTAATATGTTAAGGTGGTTACAAACATTTAATTCGATAAGTCAAATCTTCATCAATCGTTAAGGTAAAAAAAATTTTTTTTAAACAATTAGGTTCTTAATTATTTTATTTGATTTTTATATTGTTAACGAGTTATCTTTTTCACTTTATTATTTAGATGAACCCGAATATCGTTGACAAAAATGATCCAAATGATGTTCAACTTCAAGATGAAGACATCATGTACGATATTAATCTTTACTTCGTTAGTGTCGTTGTAATTACTAGCAAGGATCTAAATTATCCTATCAAAAAAGATGTTATCTTTTAATAAGATCGCTCAAATTTGAACCTTATGTTATTTAGATGTGAAATAGTTGCATCGGTGTGGTTTATAGTTATTTTAATTAAAACTTGTCATTATTTCGTAAAGTTATTGTTGGAAAAAACATATAAATAAACAACGTTTGCTCGCCACAATATTTAGTTACCGGGTACCCGCCGTCGCATTGTGCGGGTACCCGCCTAGTAATGTAGTAAATATTTTGTAATGTATCTTATAAACTTTGTTTCTTTTTATTACTACTATAGTTTTTTCAATCATTGATTGGCCCAAAATGAAAAGGGCTCAATTAGTTTGATGTAGGGGTGAGTAGGGGTGAGCATCGGTTCAAAACCGGACCGGATCGGTCAAGATCGGACCGGACCGAGAGCGAATTGGTCTAAAACGCCGGACCAAGGACCGGACTGAAATGGTACGTTTCGGTCTGGGTCGGCCCGGTCCGGTTCGGTCTTCGGTCCGATCCGGTCCTACAAGGCATAATGTTCGGATTTTTTGGTAAGACCGACTGGACCGGACCGGACCGACCGGACCGGACCGACCGGACCGAAGACCGAATTGGTCCGAAACGCCAGACCGAAGACCGGACCAAAATACGTTCGGTCCGGTTTTCCGGTCCGGTCCGGTCGAACGGTCCGTATGCTCAACAATAGTTTTATGTATTAAGCCCATTAGAAAAGCCAACTAAGTAAGAATGTATCAACGTATAACATGTATCATATCATATGGGCGGAGTCAGAATATTATGGCCGAAAAGGCGAACTTTCATAATTTTTTGAAAAAATATACTAAAATTGGTTATAGGGATGGCACATGTGGGTAATGGGCATGGGTATCTCAAACCCGTCACCCGCCTTCGTGGTTTTTTTCTCACCCGTCACCCACCAGTAGGTGCAACCTTTTGCCTATACCCATGCCCGTGAGTACCCATCGCCTACGGGTAAACCTGTGGGTTAATGAAATGTAACAAAATCACAATATCATTGAAACTAACTATGAAACTTGGTAATAAGACACCATATCAATTTTCCATATACCAAGTTCACAAAATACTTACACATGTCAAAATTAGCAAATTAAACATCATTACAACAAATTATATGTCTAAACTAAGATGTAACATGTATATATGTTGAAAGTTTGATTTTTCATATTTACATTTTAGTCATGGAACTCAATAAAAATTAGTTTATTGTGTTTTTTAAAGATTGGGCAGTTATTAATAACATCACAAATATTTAAGTAGTCTAATAAATTTTACTTTAACGCAAATAGGTTTATACTCATGGGTATTTTGGTAGGTACACTCGTGGGTATTTTAAATGGGTACACCCGTGATGGGTATACATTACCCGTCACCCGTCTACCACCCACTAATGGGTATATTTTTTTCACCCACGACTCACCCGCTAGTGAAAATTAACGATATTACCCACCCATTTAAGTGCGGGTACCCATGGGTTTTGGGTTTTTTCTCGCCCATTGTCATCCCTAATTGGTTATTAGATTAAGACAAATTACAAAAATAATTAGATATTTTTAAAAAGTTGCACTATAATAATTTTCGTTAAGGAGCACGTGCCCACCATGCCCCTTCCTGTCTCCACCAATGACATAATCATGAATCATCAAGAAAGGTTCGTTCAAGTGGACTAAGGAGGCGGAAGAAAGCTTCAAGGTGATCAAAGAACGATTATCAACCACATCGTTACTTTCTTTATTTTATTTTTGTCTTAGGTCTCTCTACGACGTAGAGACATTTCTCCCTACGATGCAGAGCTTTGGATTAAATAAATATCTCATACGTTGATCCTCTCTACGTCGCAGAGCGCACGATTGCTAAGATTCCAGTTTTAGTTTAAGTCGAATTCTACTTTGTTTAGGTTTTTTATTCCTCAAGTTTTACTTCCCTTTAAATATAAGGCTCGGGGTTAATGTTTTTTCCTTTTGATTATCAATTAAATTCTTGACTTTTAGTCTTTAAATTCTTTGTGATTTGGTTTATTCGTGTTAGGGTTTAAGTTCACGTTTCCGTTCTACGTCAACGTCAAGATATTTCCACAAGAACATAATCTATTTTCGTGTTACACATCTTTTATATATAATAAAAGAATTACATCATTTTAGACTTTTCCATCAAATTGAATCATATGAATTTAAAAATTAGACCAATCAGAACGCTTGATTTTGCCACGTAGGCAAAATCGTGTGATCTGATTGGTCAATAAAAAATCAAAATTAAATCGATTTTGTCAAAATTAAAAATTTGTGGTGGAGAAATATGACGAGAAAAAAACACATAAAAATATATGTGTCAAATTTGTGAAGAAAAAAACTTGAAAAAAGTGGAGGTAATTAATAAAAATTTAGTGATTTTTAATTTTAAATAAATTATATGGAGTTAAGTGTAAATTTATAAATTTACATGTTTTATTATAACTTTAAAAAATAAACAAATAACCCCTTAAACTTTATACCCGTAGACTTTATATTTTAAAATATTACAAACGTAAACAATTTTTTACTTCCAAACAAAGATTTAACAGTATCTAATCACATCCCAAATCTACCCGAAGACTTTTTGATGGATTTTTCATTGTCGGTCTGAAATTATGTTGTACAACCAAATAGAAAAACACCGAAGCACATAAAATATCATAAATTAATAAAAAGGGTTTTCTAGCTATTCATTGATGTGTTTGGAAGAATTGCATTTTTTTTCTTTTTGTTTAATACGTACTAAAATTCTAACATTTAAATTTCTCAAAAAGTCTTTATTCCATTGACATGTATGTATGCCTATAAATCATATATAACAATCTAGGCTACTTTTATATCTTAAAAAAGTGTTGGTGACGGAAAAATGGGTAAAACTCTTTTTATATTTGTATATGTATTAAAGATATACAATAGGTAAATCTTTGTTTGACCAAAACATATTGTATGTACGAAACATAATACTTATTTGAGTTTTTTAGCTTTTTATATTCTATAAATATTGACGATTTTGATAACTCAACTTGATGCTTTTAAATTCGATTGCGAAGCTAAATTTTTACATGTTTTAACACAAAGTGTGACCATTAATCTTAAGTATAGCTGACTCAATAATGCAACTAGAATCATAAAACATATACAATATTAACTGCATACCCAACGGTAAGATAACCAGTCTTATAAAGTGGAAGTCAATGATTCGAATATAACGAGGAGAAAACTAATCCCCTTGTGGCCTCGAAGGTTCACATGAGCCGACTTCGGGCTACCTAAAAGAGTAGTTTTGTAGAGATTAGTCGGCTCACAATGTCGAGTTAGTTAACAGATAAATCAAAAGAAAGAAAAAAATCAGTAATTATCCTAAAGCTCATATAATATATATAAGATATGAATCTATTCTCTTCATATGATTTCGATAATACTCTATAACATAACTTATAAAACAAAATAAAAATAAAAATCATACATATATTTAAAAAAACATAATGTCTAAACCCCGTGCGTGCACGGGCATTAAAACTAGTTTATATAGGCAAACATTTCCAATATTTACATGCACAAGCATACGTGTTTATATCAATGTCGTAGCTAAGGTAGCGGATGCCCTGTGCGAAAGTTTATATAATAACTAAACATCACGATAAAGATATATTGTAACCATCTAGCTTTAGTTTTTTATGAGTTCTTTATTACTCTCGACCACTTAAACTACAATTTAACAAATATTTAAAGCATAATCTAATATAATATTTTGATTTGTGAAGCAACTATTGAGGCCTCAAAACATACAAAAGAATATATATTTTGAGACCCAAGTCATGTGCGACTAGATATCTCGCACACCCTCAAATAATGGCTCTGATTTGTATATATAGATGTTGTATATAACTATATACAACATGCATTACTAATTCATCTAACATGAAACTTGTTTAATGGGTTTTGTATCCTTTTATTTTTAAAAGCAATTTATCATTTCTTTTGTCTTATGTTTCTAACTAAATTATACAAAAACAATTACAAAATCTGTTGCATGTTTCATTTTTTTAATCTTACTCTCCATGCATAATTCATCACCTATAAAATCTTCAAAAAACATCTTAATCCATACATAATTTCAACACTCATTCTTGTATTTAAAAAGATGAACTACAACATTTTCATCACTTGTGCTATGAAATTTTCAATTGGTTTAACATTCATGATCAATTCACCAATGGTGGTAGAAGGTGGTGTTGTTCCACGGCGACTCATTAACATTGTGAGGTTAGGAGCGATTCCGGATGGCCAGACAGACGCGAGTGTGCCATTTCAGTCTGCATGGGCTTCTGCATGTTCTTCTTTTACGCCTTCCACAATTTATGTACCTGCTGGTAGGTTCTTTGTTCGGTCAGTTTACTTCCAAGGTGACCGTTGTAAGAACAAGGCGATTAGGTTTGTTATCGATGGGACGCTTCTTGCTCCTTCTGACTTTCGTAACTCGGTATGGATTAAGTTTGAGAAAGTCACTGGAGTTTCTATCTTGGGCGGGGTTTTGGATGGGCGTGGAACTGCGCTATGGGCTTGTAAAACGCGTTCTCGTGGTTGTCCCGCTGGTGCAACCGTAAGTTTCGTTCCTAGAATGTGATTAACGTATCAAAAACATTTTACGAACTTTTTTATTTTTGGGTAAAGGGTTTTCACCCGATAAATATATTACTCCAAAAAACATTTAAGTACATAGGATGTGAGTGAATCTCACATCTCAACTCGTTACATATTTTACGAACTTTTTCAATTCCTACTCTAATAAACTTTCTGATACATGGATGTTTGCAGACGTTAAGTTCTTTGATTCAAAGAACATCATGATCACTAGGCTAACCTCAATAAACAGCCAAAAGTTCCATATCGACGTGAACCTCCAAAGAATCACAGTATCCGCATCAGGAAACTGATATGACCCTGTTCGGGGTTGTATCGGGATAGGGCACCACTTTTAGTGTGTGCTTGCTCCGTAAGAATATAGAGAAGAAGAAGAGATAGATTTGCACCACTATAGCATGTGCGAGCTCCTTAAGAAAGAAGAGAGATGCTTAGATATTGTTCTTTAACTTGATTGATTGAATATAATGAAAACCATTTGGTATTTATACCGAATAAAAGACACTAACTTGTTTCACAAGTTGACTCACAAGATAACTCCTATAATAAAATAAGATCATTTCCTAAACAATGACAAACAAAATACGGGATCATTTCCTAAATAATAGACCAACATAATAAACTAACATAATAAACTATAATAATATCCTAACCATAGACGTATCATTCCTTACTCCTTCACAACCACCTTGCCCTTCAGGTGATGCCTAAATTTTTTTTCTTGATTCCAGGATCCCATAATCTTCTTTGCATTGTAGCCTTCATCTTTTTCTTCCTTATGTACTGGTCATTAAGACGTTGATCTAGTAAGGACTTCAAAACAGCAAGCTCTTTCTCACTAGTTTGCATGTGATATGATGGGCCTCCCTGGGAGGTAATGACGCCAAGATCATCATTGATTACTTGCAGTTGAAGTGAATTTAATTTTACTTTCAATGCTGTTGCATCTAGCATAGCTCGGTACGGCTCGTCTTTTGCATCCCTTAGTTGTGGTACTAATCCACTAATACCACTCTCATAAATTCCGCTTCCACTAACCAACTCTTGACATTCGTGTTCTTCAGATGTAGAGACCATACTTGTTGGTACAACTTCTACCTTGTCCGAAGTATGGAGAATTGATTCCTCCAACACTTGGTCCGGTATAGCTATGTTGGGGTCTTCTTGGTTTTCTTCTTTATTCTTCACATCAGGGTCTTCTTGATCACCAACATTAGTATCAACTGCTTGATTATTTTCGTCCTCAAAATGAGCCTCGGTGATACGGGCTCTGAAGAATGCTTCTCCCAAATTTGAAGGATAATACCTTAAAAATTCTAAAAGTTGTAGGTCCGTGAAGCGTGCTTCCGCTGCCAGGGCTAATGAAAAAGTTTCCTCTAAAGTTTTGGGGTTTAACCTAAAGAGTAAACGTTGTAGAGCCAGTTTAAGTCTGGAGATATAAAACGACTTAAGTAAATATTCAGGGATCGTTACTCGTTTTATAAGCATCTCAAACTTCTTCTGGTATTCGGTCACCGTACCCATTTGCAAAAGCTTAGAAAGTGCGTATTCCGCGTCCGGATCACTGCTGCTTGATGCCATGAATAATAGCTCGAAGAAAAAAAATTGACTGAACAGTAACTTGCAGATCAATAAAGAAAAACAATCAATGAACAGTGTTCGATGAATAGTACCCACGATGAACAGTACCTTTTTTTGGAAGCCTAAATCGAAACCCTCTCAACGAGAGCTCTTAATGAAAGCACCAATTGATACGACCCTGTTCGGGGTTGTATTAGGATAGGGCATCACTTTTAGCGTGTGCTTGCTCCGTAAGAATATAAAGAAGAAGAAGAGATAGATTTGCACCACTATAGCTTGTGCGAGCTCCTTAAGAAAGAAGAGAGAAGCTTAGAGATTGTTCTTTAACTTGATTGATTGAATATAATGAAAACCAGTGTTGCAAAAATCAGCCTAGGCGGCCGATTAATCGGCGCCTAGGCGCTAAAAAGGGTTGAACTGCCTTGATTTTTACTAATCGGCCTTATTAATCGGTTTGGTCAAAAATCGGTCAACATACCGATTAATCAGACAAATATCGGCCAAATCGGGCATAAATCGGCCAAACCGGGCAAAATTCGGCCAAATCGAACAAAAATCGGCTAAATCAGTCAACTCTGTTACGGATACAAATCGGCCAAATCAGGGATAAATTGGCTAACTAGGACAAAAATCGGCTAAATCGGGCGATTCAGACATATCAAAATTTTATAATTTTATAAGTAAAAATCCAAATCCGATTAATCTTCGCCTAACCAATTAATCGCTAGGCAGTACCCGACCGCATAGCTAGCGCCTAGCGATTTTTTCAACCTTGATGAAAACCATTCGGTATTTATACCGAATAAAAGACACTAACTTGCTTCACAAGTTGACTCACAAGATAACTCCTATAATAAAACAAGATCCTTTCATAAACAATGACAAACAAAATATGGGATCTTTTCCTAAACAATAGACCAACATAATAAACTAACATAATAAACTATAATAATATCCTAACCATGGATGTATGAGAAACAGTCCCAACACGGATGGCATACACATCGAATCGTCTTCTAACATCACTGTTCTCAACTCTAGAATCGCCATAGGAGACGAATGTGTATCCATAGGACGAGGCTCATCCAACTTATGGATCCAAACCATCACATGTGGCCCGGGCCATAGTGTGAGCATAGGCAGCTTAGGATGGAGCTTACAAGAAGCTGGAGTATAAAACGTGACAGTTAAGACCGTGACATTTACGTCGACTGAGAACGGGTTTAGGATCAACACATGGGCTAGAGAAAGCAATGGGTTCATAAGAGGTGTCTTGTTTCAAGATTTGACGATGTTTAACGTTCAAAATCCGGTATTATCGATCAAAACTATTGTCCAGGGGAGCATAATAATTGTCCTCATCAAATGGCTAGAGTGTCGATATCTAACGTGAGATATGATAATATACACAGGACATCTGCGACGAAGATTGGGGTGAAGCTGGATTGTAGTAAAGAGCATCCATGCAATGACATGCAAATGGAAGATGTGAACTTGAGTTATGAAAATCGACCCGCTCATGAATCTTGTGTCAATGCGTTCGGAGCTACTCGTGGTAATTGTTTGATATAAGAGCGTTAAACTCGTAACTCGTACCAATAAGAGATAGCCTAAGCGGTATCTGAGACTCTGATCGGGTTACTTGTCGTAAAAGAAACGAGACTCCTAATCCACGAGCTAGTAGCCGATTGAGCTTGTTATTGCGCCATGCATGCACGAGTAGGTTACATGTGAAGCTTGATTTTGGAGATGTATGATGCTTAATCTCTGACTTATATATATTGGCTTGTAATACATTGTGTTGTAATATAGTATAGTATCTTTTTTAATTTTGCACATAACTTTACAATCATATGTGTTTAAGCAAACTTCCCGAAAATAGATGACTTTATATAGTTTGAGTATGTGTAACGGTAAGTTAGTCGGCCAAAATATCAAAAACCTAACAACAACAAAAAAAAACATCATCATATTGTATCTTATAAAAAGGGCCGAGTGTCTTAACTTTGTTTCTTTTTTATTAGTTTTTTCAATCATTGATATGCCCAATATGAGAAGGGTTCAATTAGTTTGGTGTATTAAGCCCATTAGAAAAGCCAACTAAGTAAGAATGTATCAACGTATAACATATATCATATAATATAACAACATTACTTGCGCGTTGCTGCGGGCGTTAATTTTTCGCGCATTTTTGTGAGGCATTAAATTTTCTTTTTTTACGGGTTTATATTTCCGGTCTCATGTTTAATAGTATGTTTTTGTTCTTATATTAAATGACAATCGCGCGGGTTTTTTTGACTCAGGCCGATAGAAAGTCGTAAATAGTTAAAAATGAGAGTACGTCCCGTAAATTTTTTTTTCTTCTTATTTTTGGCCAAAAAAAGGGAGGGGGATTATAAAGTTTTTTTTTTGGGCCGATGAACAGTAACCGAGCCCAGTGGGTCGGTTACTGTTCATCTTACTGTAGCACGAAGTCAAAAACGCAAGATTACCCGCGCGTTGTTGCGGGCGTTAATTTTTCGCCCGTTGTTGTGAGGCATTAATTTTTTTTTTCGGGTTTATTTTTTCGGTCTCATGTTTAATAGTTTGTTTTTGTTCTTATATTAAATGACAATCGCGCGCGTTTTTTTTTTTTGCCCAGGCCGATAGAAAGTCGTAAATAGTTAAAAATGAGAGTACGTCCCGTAATTTTTTTTCTTATTTTTGGCCAAAGAATGGGGGGATTATAAAGTTTTTTTTTGTTGGGGGCCGATGAACAGTAACCGAGCCCAGTGGGTCGGGAACTGTTTATTTTACTGTAGCACGCAGTCCAAAACGACGACGTATCACTTTTCAAATGTGTATTACCATAGTGAGGGGCGGAACCAGAATGTTACAGTCGAGAATGCGTATTTTGATCATTTTTATAAAATAAATTACAATTTGGTATTTAAATGAGGCAAATTATGAAAATATTCGGATATTTTAAAATTTTACACTACAATAATTTCTGCTAGGGGGAACGTGCCCACCGTGCCCCCTTATTGTCTCTGCCAATGATATAGGCTATGTTTGGCAACGAGGTTTATGAGGCTTATTGGGGCTTGAGCTTTTAAAATAAGTCGACTTATAAAATAAGTTTTGTTTGTCACACATGCTTATAAAACCTTTAATAAGTCATGAACCTCCATAAGCCTAAATTGATAGTAAAAGGCTTATGGGGGCTTATAACTTGTCAAGTTACTTAAATACCCTTCAAAATACGATGAATTATCACGTAAAAGCTGAATATATATATATGAATTTAATTTTATGTATTTTAATGTGTTTTTATATTAATAAACTTCAACTCAACTAATTCATCAAACGATTTTATAAAAATATAATTTTCAACTTTCGGCTTATTGTATAAGATTTAGCTTCAGCTCCAGCCACAACTTTAGCTTCAGTTCATTACGTCAAACATACCCATAATCATCGTATATGTGGTCTTTGTTTTTAGGCATTTGGCCTAACTAGGAATATACATGTGATATATGTGTAGCAAATTAATTTCTAGAACAAGTAATAAACCAAAGTTGACTAGAACTTTCAAAAGTTATAAAATTTGACCCATAACAATGACTCTTGTTTCTTTTTTCCATAACCCTTCTAAAATGAATACGAGTCCTCCAATAAAAATGTTCAAGTTCCGTCCCTGGTCACACTAGTCTTCTTTCTTTTTTCCACTCTATCTAACCATGTAGACTATATGCATACGTAAGTAAATGTATTTATTAATATATAAGTCATAACAAATGTGACCCATAACAATGACTCTTGTTTTGGTTTTATTATAATTTATAATTTCCATGTTTCAACAATACAAATAAATTATACAACTACTTAGGTTCCATCATTTTCTTACCAAACTACAACAATTAGTTAAAATAATACTTTATTCGTCTCAATTTATTTGTTCATTATTTTTTAGTATTATTTTTGTTTATATTATATAATTTTTGATAAAAATTATACCAATAAAAATATTTAAAACTCAATCTATTCATATATTTAATATCAAAATTCACAAAAAAAAACTAAAAAAATAAAATCTAGACAAATATATAGAGACGAAAAAAGTAACAATTATTTATACCATCTTAATAACAAGACTTTAGAGGGGTGTTTGTTTAAAATCTATTTGTGAGCTTATAAACTTATTACTTCCTCAGTCCCAAAATTATTGTCCCCCGACAAAAAACACACAGTTTAAGAAAAGTGCATTTATTACAGCTTTCTCTTTCTTACTTTTTAGCAGAATGACAGTTTTA
>BQNB010091342.1:0-26900 GCA_026074375.1 Tanacetum coccineum
GATGCCTTTGATTTAGTTTCTTGAATTACTACTGTATGGACCACTCAACATTTTGTCTCCCTTCTTGGTATGAGGTGTTCGGTAGCATGCTGCTTATCCTGATTTGGACTGCTCCACGTCTTTCTTTGGTGTCTATGATGGCCATGGAGGTAACACACACGTGCTTATGTATTCCATATTTCATAACTTGTTTACATCCATACTGCATATACAGCCTTACGGTGGTTAACTGAATGTAACAAAGTGTTTTGGTTCCTTGGGACAATCCATTACAAATGTTGTTATGCTGAGAGGCACTAGATATAGCTGCGATAGGATGTGGAATCAAGAGAAGATAGCTTTGGATACTATGCACACGCATAATAAATGTTTGCACTCGTGAATATGTATATAGCTGAAAAATGATGAACAGAATGTACTTTTTGCTGAATAAAATTCAATGCAGAGAATTAATCGAAGTCACTGAACTCTGAGGGGGTGTTTGGTTTATCAAGGGAATCACTATGGTTATCGTAATGGGTATGTGTTTTGTAAACCCACCACCCTTAGTGGGTTTAGATTATGTCTTGTTTTATGGGTATGATACCTATTTTTATAAATCAAACCCACTAACCAAACATTTAGATTGGAATGAAACCCATTCCTTTATTCCTAACCCATATACCAAACCCCCCTGATACTTTGCTACAAATGTTTTTTTTTTAAATATAAGAGATGGTCAACTAATGTATTCACAATACCACTGATGTATAGATTCATATGTACTATATAGCCAGCGTAAAGAATCTTAACAAACAGTTATATATTAGAACTTCCTAGTTCTTTTGTGGCTCTATCTATATTCTTATGTCGTTGTGTGATGAACAAGCATGGTTGAAAATGAAGTTCTATGTATCTCAGCCGTGTTTGTTAAGTAAACAAGATTTATGTCAAGAATGCAAATTTATTTTAGCGGGATATGGGGATGTATCTCAAATACAATACCCTGGAATATTCTTATGCTGTATAGCATGTGTAATTACTACCATCTGCGTATACTGTCCTTACTAATCCATTTAGTTTGCAGGTGGGTCTGTCTCTAAATTCTGTGCCAAGTATCTTCACCAGCAATTAATCAAGCATGAAGCTTATTCCAGTGGTGATCTTGGAACTGCTGCCCAGAAATCTTTCCTCAGGTCGCTTTTTTTCTTCTATGTCAGTAGATACTTAAAGTATACAAGAGGTGTTTAGAACTACATCATTTACCTATAGTTTTTGTGGATCGCTCAGGTCACTGCTTAAGGTGATCTACAAGAGTTGGAAAGCTTCAATACCAGTTTTCATTTTAATGGATTAAGCAGTTATACAATGTTACTGACAAATTTTGTTATTAGTTGCTTCCAGTAGCTGTTACACATGTTGTCTTCTATCATAACCAATTTCCATTTTTATGTAGAATGGACGAGATGATGTGCGGACAACATGGTTGGAGAGAGCTAGCCATATTGGGAGATAAAAAAGATCAATCCAGTGATATGATGGAAGGATTAGGTGGGTCCTCTAAGAGTGGTGAAGAAGGTCATGACGGAGATTGGTCAGTTGAGGAGGTATTTTCTTTTTAGGCACCAAATAACTGCACCAACTCTTTACGTGCCATCTTTACTTTTTTTTTTTAACTAACATCTTAAAACATGTTTATTAAACTATGGCCAAGATTTTGTGCACTTGTGCTGCTTAAAATGGCTAGGTTTTTGCTTTAAAGGGAACCTGAACAAAAGAAAACCTCACCCGTTATATCTCTTATGTGCATGTCAAGTGTTAGAAATTGGTACATTCCATAAACCTATAAGGTGCTATTATGGCTCATACATTTCTTCTAATGATTCAGGGACCACATTCTAACTATGAAGGGCCAAAATGTGGTAGCACTGCTTGTGTTGCAATTATCCGTAATAACCAACTTGTTGTAGCTAATTCTGGCGATTCGCGTTGTGTGTTATCCCGAAAGGGTCAGGTATATTTCTTTGAATTTTAAAATATTTTAATTCTGGTTCTTTACAGTGAGAATCTGTTTGCTATGGATTTTTCTTTTTGAGTCTATACTCTACGATAATATTTAGGCAGATCCGACCACCTTTTGGAGTCTGGAAATATGTTTACCTTGGAGATCGTTTAAACTATATACTAAATCTTATTTTAAATATTTAACTAAACATTATATACAGGCACACAATTTATCAAAAGACCACAAGCCTGATCTTGAGTCTGAGAAAGAAAGGATAATAAAAGCTGGTGGTTTCATTCATTGTGGGCGAGTTAATGGGAGTCTAAACTTGACTAGGGCTATTGGTACTTCTCTTATATCGATTTTCTTATAATAATTTGTTTCAACGGTTATTGCATCCCCTATTTCTCACCGTAGTTTATACTATCCAATATATTCAGGGGACATGGAAATGAAGAAGGAAAAGTCACTCCCTGCTGAAAAGCAAATTCTGACTGCCAACCCCGATATCAACATTGTACGTAGAAGCATAATATTTGCCTGACATGCTTGTGATTGTGCATATATATATATGGCAGTGATTGATCTTCAATTTCTTTTTGTTCCATCTTCTTTCAGGTTGAGCTTTGTGAGGACGATGATTTTCTTGTTCTTGCTTGTGATGGAATATGGTAAGCTATTATATTCATGTGTTTGGACATCAATGATCTATCTTTATTTTTGTGCCAATAAACTTATTGCTGCTTATAAAAGAGGTCTGTGAAAGGGAAGATGAAGGTAGAGAATACAAAACTATGGCTTAACATGAACACTAGATGTTATCACGTAAGGTGGCAATTTCAACCCATTTATTTGTGCATGGGTTAATTTGGGTATGTTTTAACTCCTAACAGCTAAATAAATAAAAACTTAAAAAACGAACGAGTCACTGAAGTTTACAACCCCCTACTCATTTACCAATTAGTTCTTCATATGTAGTCAGTTACATCCAATATTGGTTATCAAATTTGTTTAATATTATGTTCTTGAGACTATATTAGTGGCACACTATAGAACTAAGCCATATGCATTTATTCGGTGTCAACCCAAATTTATTGCCTTGGCTGACAGCATATCTGCTTTATGATAAGATAAATATGAGTGATGGATCATCCTGAATTCCTGATTCATGCCTTTATTAGGATTGGCACCGTTACTAAATATCTAACATGAGCACAATTAGTTTTTCTTGTTTATCATTCTGGTGCTCTTAGTATTTACCTGACCTTTTTCACTTGCTCTTTATGTTAAAAATTTCTTCTTTCTTTTACAGGGATTGCATGTCAAGCCAACAACTGGTGGATTTTGTACTGGAGCAATTGAAAACTGTAAGTCCAATAACAGTTCGTAAGTAATAGTTACTCATGGATAATGATTATGTGGGGATGAATAAATAATTGAAACTCGAATATTGACTAGAAAAATTGGAGAATGGACGTCTGCCCCTCCCTGATTGTCACTCGTGCCTTGATTTATCATGGTAAACCTTACCTCAGGTGGGGTAATGACTAATGAGTCAAATAGGATCAGGGTCAGAATTACCTGTTAGTTTTATAATCAATATATCGAGTTCTGTTTAAAAACCTTAGCATGAAATATGTTAAACTAATTACGGTGGGGTATGAGTCAAAAGTATTACAATTCTTACGAGTTACGAACTCTCCTAAATCGATTCAAAGAATAAGGGTAAAACTTAAAACAGTGTAGCCGGGTCAACCCGATCCAATCTGACCTGTTTGACTTGCCACTTCTTGAGTGCTTTTTCAGTTTTAGCCCATTTGGATCTGTTGTTTCGCCTGATTAAGCCCAAAAAGTTATTAAAGTTGCCCAAATTGACACTGTTTTTTTCATTTGATCTTCTACAGGAAAGTAAGCTCTCTACAGTGTGTGAGAAGGTATTCGACAGGTGTTTGGCACCCACTTCTGGTGGTGAAGGTTGCGACAACATGACAATGATTTTGGTTCAGTTCAAAAAAGGGCCCAGATCTGTTCCTTCTACTTCTGGACACTCTTCTCCTGATCAAACATCAGAATCATCCGGCAGCAAAGACAAACCTGAATCAACTTAGTGGTAACGATTTCCTGTTGTACTCAACATAACAAATTTTTACATCGATGGCTCTTAGGATATATTTGTGCATATGCGAGCATAGATATTCTTTGATTTGCATGATATGTCTTACGGTACATATTGCTTGCAAGAAATATGGTATCAAGCGAACGATAACAGAAAATATAGGCTGTGTTGCTCTTTTATAGCTGAACATTACATCCTTTCACGTTGATAGGGAAAAATGCTTTCATGTGTAAAAAATTTTGTTTCTCCGGATTACCTTTGAGTTGAGTTTATACTGATACATGCATACATTGTCCTATTCATTGCTTGTGGATGCAAATATGTGTAGATGCTACATTTAAGTTTCAAATGTTCTGGTTTTATTAGATAAAATCTATTCAAATATGTAAGGCCGATATCTTGGTCTTTGAAATTGTTATCTTTTGTGAATCCATTATAGCTCTTAGTTTTGGCAGGCTTTCGGATGGATGTAATTTTGTAGATACAATGTCTGTCTAATCCATTTTTGGTCGGTTTGGCGGATCTGGATATGAATAGTACATTGGTTGATTTGGTTTTGTAAATTTGTTAAACCTTGCTTACTCTTGTGACCTATAATGGGGTGACCCGTTATAGGTTATATATCTGGATATGAATAGTAACTTGGTTGATTTGGTTTTATATCGTGTGGTCTAAACTGGTGCCTACTAAACCAATGGGGTGACCCAGCGGTAATGACTTAGCCTCTAAGGACGAAAGTGCCTAGAGGTCTTGGGTTCGAACCTTGGGGGAAAAATTAATCCCTCATTGGCCATGGAGGACTCCGGGCTATCCAAAAAGATAGTCACCCTGGGATTAGTCGGCTTGCAATGTCAAAGTCGGAACCCATGTAAATTAAAAAAATAAACTGGTGCCTACTATTATACGTCTTCCATTCCATATAGAAGCACTACATTAAGCTTTTCGTTCAATGATCCCAGATGTGCCTCAACACTGTGAATTGGCATTAGTTGATCTTTTACCCCTAGAACATTAAGGTTATCCTTGTCATCATTTGTTATAAACGAAACGAAAATACATGTTTGAGTTGCTTTATTTAAATAGTCAATAAAAGAGTTTAGTAGCTAATAAGTGATGTTAATAAAAGTAATTATGTATATAGGTTGGTTAGTTGCTTTCATATATGCCCTTAATTTTGATCTTGTATGCTTGTTACATCAAGCAAAAGTAATGGTTTATGATTGTATACATGAAACATTTTTAATGATGTGGTGTATAGTTGTGTAGTTGTATACATCAAAAACTATTTTAATGGTGTCATACATGTGTATATGACATAGAGAGGTATGGGTCATTTATCCATGATGGTCAGATTAGAGAATAGAGATGTGTAATGGATGACGTGTCGACTCGTAATTGGTTAGTTTTGGGACTTTGAGTAAAATATTGTTATATTGCCATTTAAATCGAATATGTATACAAGTACGCAAATGATTTACTTTGGTTTGTTGTAGTGGAGGTGATTTTTGAAATTATTTGCACATCGCCCCTTTCGCATAATAACATGTATATGTACGTTTATTTGGTTATTAAGCAGTTATGTTTATAGTATATACACTATTTTGTATATAACACTTGCAAGGTATTTATTAAAACACCTCAAAGCAATCTCAAAAGCTAGTTAGACCGGGTGCAATAAGCTCATCAAGACCGAGTCTTCAAGAAAGGAAGACTTTGTTACGAAGCCCCAAGCACGCGTCTTTGACCAGGAAAAATGAAAGACTCGGTCGTATTTAAGACCGAGTCATGCACTGTGTGTTTTTGTGTTTGTGTGTGTGTTTTGGTGGGGTATAGTTGTGTTTTAAATATATATGTTTTGATGGTAAAATTGATTGTCTTATTATACTAAGTTGATGATAAAATTGATTGTAACAAAAATGTCAAAAAAAACTAATATGACGTTGATAAATACAATCTTGTGATCACATCATGTCTTCTTGAGCTTATGTGATGGATTGAGACTTACAAAACAAATAAGTGGTTTCTAAACTCCATGATAATAAATATAATATAATACTTATTATGCCCCTATTATGTCTTTATATAAATTAGAACCATGTTTTGTCTTCTTCATTGTTGAACATTTCTTCACTCAACAATCATCTTCTTTCACACACAAAAACACCTCAATATTCCTACGTCAACTTTCAACTCTTCATGTAACTTACTATATATTTCACACCTTCTCTTATGCATTATATAAACAAGTTCATATCATTTCAAAGCTAGTTATCTTAATCCATAATGTCAAGTGTTAGTGGTGTTATGAAGCCTAGCATTTCATCTTTATCGACAACGCGTAAAGTGACAAGTTATTCAACTAAGAAGAAGGTGGTATATCGAGTTAGTTGTAGTTATACAAGTTATAATAATGTTGGTTCGGATCCATATAAGATATTGAAGATTCAACGTGGTGCATCTGAATCTGAGGTTAAGAAAGCCTTTAGAAAGCTTGCTTTGAAGGTAAACATTTTTTTATAATCTTTTACCTAGTAAATAAAAACGAAAAGTGAGGACTTTCGTATTTTAAAAAAAAGAATGTTTCCTTATTAGGTATGCTCCACTATGATTTTTTTATTATTTTTGAATATATGTTTAATTAAAAAGCTTAAATACTTTCAAAATTGGCATTATTTTGGTGGAGAAATCTGATGTAGAAAAAAAAACACATAAAAATATATGTGTCAAATTTATAAAAACAAAAACTTAAAAAAAAGTGGAGGTAATTAATAAAACTTTAGTGGTTTAATTTTAAATAAATTATATAGAGTTAAGTGTAAATTTATGAATTTACAAATTTTATTATAACTTAAAAAAAACAAATAACCCCTTAAACTTTTATATAACTTATAAAACAGTAAAAATAAAAAATTTATATATAAAAAAAAATGTACAAGTCTCGTGCGTGCACGGGGATTAAAACTAGTGAATAATCAAAAGAACAACCATTTGAAATCATGTTTTCCTTATAAACAATGAAACTCCGTTATGTTTTAATTGATCATTTGTTTGCCAGCATGCTACCCGTGCAAAACACCGAGTTTGAAAACAAATGTTGTTTAACAATTTTATAATAAATGATACAGTAGCTTTTAGAAATTGTTTGTGTGAGATTATGAAAAATTAATATGCCATATTTATGTGCAAATTTTAAAAATTATTAATATTATATTAGTTATACTTTATTATTGTAAATCTAATCTAGTGTCATAATTTAAAGCAAACATGTTATGACTCGTACATTATCTTCACGCGTGTTTATATTTTATTCAATACTTAAATTATTGTGCAGATTTTATTTTTGTTAGTAGTTTTTTATTCATTTTCTCAGTGCATGCGATTTGGAGTTCTACTACTAGTATTTGTTTATTATAATTTTTGTATTTCAGTATCATCCGGATGTATACAAAGGAAATGATTCTGGAATCGAATTTCAACAAATCAATGAAGCTTATGATGTAAGTTCTCTTATTAAAATTGTTTTGTTTATTTGTACCACAAATAAGCAATGTCTTGAACATTTATTCTAAGTAGATAGTGCCAAAAAGATCACAAACTACTTATTTGCAATGTTTTCAAACCGGACCAAACTTCGGACGTCGAACCGGTATTTTTGGGTTCCTGGTTTTTTACGGGTTTTTTCAATTGAACTGGTTCTGGTCCAATTCACCGGTTGAACTAGCCGGTTTGGTCCTGTTTTCAAAACATTACAAATCAGTAGTTTGTGATTTTTTTGGCGCTGTCTATTTATAAAAAATGTTTAAAGTTGTTCATTTCTAAAAAAGCAATAAACGTATAATTGTGACCCTTTTGCCGAATATGCCTTTCGATTAGAGTTGTGATACTTATTTGCAACTTTATGTACAGTATATTCCCTCTCTTAAACAATTGAAGTATTTCTATGCTCCGTTTTGGAACTTTAGTAAGCCAATATTTTGTGTTTTCCTAAACAAAGATAACTACATTTGGTAAATTATTTGGTTATGTTGGCAACTTAATTGGCGCACAAAATTATAAGTTATAACACACATTTGGTTGCTTCAGCTAGTTTTGTTAAATACACACTTGGAAAAGTTGGTCATTTTCAAATTTCGGTTGCATTTTTATGTACGTATAAGTTTCAACTTCAAGTGATATAAGAGTTTTGATTATTAATAAACAGATGGTAATGAGTGATTTGCGCGGTGAAACGAGTGCAACTGAACTAGAAGATGAACAATTAGACGAGACGATGAGAGGAATGGGAGATCCGGATTGGGACATGTGGGAAGAATGGATGGGTTGGGAAGGAGCCGGGATTCGTGATTACTCTTCACACATCAATCCTTACATCTAAGTTGCAACTTGACTTGTGAGCATTATAGATGAAAATGAATTTTTTACATGATTCTATAGTACAAAACTCGTTTTAGACACACAATTCATTGCCCAAAAACTCACTTCATATCATGATATCCATTCTTATGTAAAAAGATAGGGTAGGATTCATGAGGTTGGTGACTCTTTATATATGTAACATTGTATCCTTTACTTCATAGTTAAATTATTCAACTGTTAATATATTTATTTGTTGTTATGTGGATGATCACCAGTTTAAATTAGTTTATGCTTGATATGGAATTAAGGCATATAAGTAACATAATAAAAGTTACAAAGTGATATAAGAAAATGCTTTGCTTGTAAGAGTAAACTATATATTGTTTTGGATATTGTCTATACAAACAAAATACACATTGTTAAGTCCAAACATTTACCGTACATTGTTAAGTCCAAATCTATTGTTTTTTGTATAATGGCCCAAAATCAATGTACTGTATTCTATGGGGCCAAGGTCTCGAGCCCAACATTTCTTAAAAGTCTAAAACAACTTGGTTAATGAAAAAGAAAAAAGATAACCACGAAAGTTAGCATCAAATGAGAAGAAAACTTAGAATAAGAAAGATGATAAATATAAACACACATTCAGAATGCAAGACGCATTCGTATATTTTATTGCTCAAATGTATATTTTTCGTCCTCTAGATGTCAAACGTGATTCTCGTGTTATTTTACATCTTTTTTTATTTCAAAAGATGTATTTAAATGAATAAACATGCATATTTTTCAAATCGATACATCTCAAACGTGTTGTTATAATTACTTCTCTATCATTTTTATTTTTATTTTGTTATAATTACTTCTCTATCATTTTTATTTTTATTTTGCTTTTCACTTAGATTTCTACCCAACCCCATACCCAAAATAACTTCTGATCTTTTTTTTTTTGAACGGCAAATAGAATTTTATTAAAAAAGGGCTAGAAAGAAACTAGCAGACGATATACACGCAAAAACGATCCAACAAACAAAGAACGAAAAGGAACAGAAAAACACTAACGAAACGAACTCGCAAAACAACCAAAGGCTATTAGAATAAGAAAGATCCCACAATGGCGCCAACTGAATTAACTCTCATGAACAAAGCCGAACACCCGAGGCATCATACCAAAAAGCGATCTAACCGGCATCCTTTGTTTGTCTCAATAAGGCATTATGAAGAAGAATAGCTTCTTTAGCGTTGCCATAATAACTCCAAATCTGAAGATCGCTAGGAAAATAATCTTTCCACGAACGTAGTTGCGCGAGAGAGAACAACCCGTGTATATTTCCATTGGGGTCTCTATAGCTCCATCGTTTATCAGAATCTATCTCGTCACTAGTTAGAGGACCAATATAATCAATCCACGAAGAACCAGACTCAGCAGCAATATTTAAATCATTACCCGGGGGTGTAGATGGAGGCGCAATGATGGAGTCTTTTTCAGGAGCAATAACTGGCGTAACATCCTCATTATCATCAGTGGTAACATTACCACAATCACCCTGAGAATGAACTCCAAGAATCTCACCAGCATCATCTTCCAAATTCTTTTCCATGCAATCCTTAATACACCCATCATTATACAAGACCGAATCATCACGAATCTCGCCTTCTTCAAAGGAGTCCACAAGATCACTTTCCACCCCACGAACATCCTCCTCTCGCAAAACCCGACTAGAAGGCGACACCGAATCATTGTTAACATTCTTAGGGGAATCTGAATCACAACTATCGACATCCAAATGCTCCTCATTTTCCAAACTTTCATCCAAACTAGGACCCTCTGCATCCTTCCTTTCCAGAGGATTAGACTCGGAATTGACCTCCATCGATTCAATATTGGGCGCCCAATATGCAAACTCAGTAGCGATAATACGATAAGTCCGATTACGATATGAAACTATAAAGGACTCTATCACACGATGTAAAGACTCTGTAAGGACACAAACCTTCCCATGAGACATTGGTCCATCACTTACCATATCCGTAAACACGCTGCTTCCCCACCGACCACCCAACTTCTTATAAACCTCTGGAGCCCATGATGCCAATGGCAGACCCACCAGGTCTATCCAAACACATCTTTCATCTGGAATAAAATCGTGAGAAACATCTTTGAACTCCAAAAATATCTCTTTTAACGCCTTTGAAGTCTTGACGCTTTCCACTTGATCCATAGAGTCGAATTCCAACCAAACCCAACGTCCCCCAACATATCTAAGACCAACATCATCGAATCCCTCAGAAGACATATGTTTTAGAAGCTCTGAAATGACACTTAAATCTTTAACTTTAGCAAGAATACTACGCTCCATACCATCCAAATCAATACAATCGTCTACCGAGATAGACATCACCGCTTCATTACCCGCTTCCTTATATACCTTGTTACAATCCGACACCCCCACAGATTCTGCTCCAGCATTACTTGTACCGTATTTGCCCGACATGTCCACTGATTTGTTGCCCAGGACCGCTTTAGCATACGAGTTAAAAGACTGAAAAACATTTTCGTTGATACTAACAGATTGAGAGTTCGAACCTACACTGGGTTTGCCGTCCCCAGAACGTTCCACAGGTCTATTATAAGTTCGACCATACTTCGCCACATCGGCAAATAAATGAAAACCACCCATCCATGCCGTTCTTAGATTGGAAACTAACTGATTGATATCATTAACGTTTATAAAACGTACAAAACCAAATCGATGACCCGATTTGGATCTCTTTGCAGCTATGTAAACATCGATCACCACACCCCATTTGTTACAAATATCCCAAAGATCTTGGACCGACGCATTCCATGGGATATTAGAAACAAAGATTGATGAAAACGACTTATGTTCCTCACGAAAATTAGGATGGGATTTGTTGGGAATACCTTTGTTACGTTGCTCTTGACGACGATTATTATCGAGATGATCGTTCCTTTTGCTTTCTGAATAATTATTAGATCGGTGACCTGTGCCAATTGCCATCGTTATTTAACAACAAAATAGCCAAGATCCGAAAATAGGATTGAAAACGCCTATCATTGGTGAATTTGTTATTATCTTCTCCTTTCGATCGAACCGGAAACAAAGCTACGTATCACCCTTTTTTGTTCCTTCTGCCGTCGGCGCCTAAAATGGAGGAATACCTCTTTGACTATTACAATAACCCAAAATCAGTTCGCGTTTTGAGTTTATTTTCGCAAAAAATAAATTGGACTGATGTTAGTTTTTTTTAGTACGGGTAAACAATCGCGAACCAAAAAGTTATTATGATGTTAGTTTTTTTTATGTGAAAATTTACTTCCATAAACTCATGTCTAAATCTAGACGACATTAATAAGTTTGATAATACCATCATTTAGTTTTAGACACAAGTTTAGTTTATTGAAGTTATACATGTCAACTTTATTTCTTTTTGCAATATATCATGTCAACATGTTTATAATCAGGGCGGACTTACGGAGGTTCTCTCGAGAGTTCACGAGAACTCCATAGATTTTTCTTATCTAGTGTAAATTTAGTCCAAAACCATGATTTTTTCGGAAATGAATCTACTCTGAAATTCATCCATATTTTTGTTTTTTTCAACTGATAACTATAACTTTTGGATCGGCCCTCGTTTATAACTATTACAAAATCACGACAATTATATTTTAGTTATTGTTTATGAGGGGAAAAATGTATATTTAATTTGTAAAGTGGCATTTATTTCCACCATCACACACGTCGTTGTCCTGAATCTCGATAAGTAATGTGGGGCTTTCTAAAGAGAAATAATTAAACATAAAAGCAATTTTTTCAACGCAATAATACTAGTCAAGTGGGGCTTTTGTGACCATAATGAAACTTATTGAACCAAACATGCTATAAATATCGTATTTTTATAGTATATAGTATTATAGTGTCTCAATCAAAGAGGTATTGTTGCTCCCATCTAGGATTACCAAATTGCAAATGTTTGTTTAATACCACTTTCTAGTTCTTTGACTAAACCAAAGATCCATTCAACTATTTGCTTTCACAAATGAATATTGGTTCTTATTTTCTTCTTTTTTTATATACCAACTACTCTTTTTTTTTAATCATGGTTTCTGACTTTTTGACCGACTAATCAACAAAGTTTAAACTCATCATCACACAGACTCAAATCAAGTAAAACCCTCCATTTTCTTAGAGGTTGACGTGGCAAGTATAAGATTGTTTGCACCCACCAGGAATTGAACTTGAGACCTCACATATATTAAAGTAATTGTCGCAAGCCCTTTTGCCACTAAAACACCATTGAGAGGCACATTAAATGTACCGGGTCAAAAATCGGGTCGCATTAAATTTTGGCCGGGTCGGGTGTTCTGCCTTTTGTATATACTTATAATATGCGAGTTCAACTTTCTTTCCATCATTAGTGTTCATTCTTTAGAAGCATACATAAACAAGCACTGATTTTATGTTATGGAATGTCTATTGTCATGATGGCAACTCAGCGGTCGGAGACATGCAACTATCAGGGACGGAACTTGAACACTTTTGTTGAATGAGTCATTATATAAGGTATTCATTTTAAGAGGGCCAATATACATTTGTCCTCAACATTTGGTGTAGAAAATAACTATTACTAGTAGTAAAAGGATAAATTTTGTACATAATGACAACAAATTTGGGGGGCCAGAACCCCCTCTGGTCCCTACAAACCTCCGTCCCTGGCAACTATACTGCCTTCAAGTGAATGTAACATGTTTCAAATCCTCGTTTTTTATGTTACGCTTAACTTACATTTTCTTATCGTAGTCATTAAACAAACCCGTGAAAAATATCCTTTAAAGCAACTTATCACTAAACTATGCAGGTTAGATTTAAGACTTGGTGTAATGATGGGTGGTGCGCCACCCATCATTACACCACCTCCATGTCCTCGCATGGTCGTTGATTTTGACACTGTTTTGGTGGTCTCCACCACCTAACGGTTTGTCATTTGTGTGCATGTGTGTTTGTGAGGTATATTGCGTATAAAATGGGGTATTTTATGTCTTTGATTTGGTTGGTAGCGAGTTGAAAGTCCCAATTTACACGTCTATATGGAATATAACACTTATCAAATGTTTATAACACAAGTAATAACTTTTTAGTCGTATAATGCTTTATTGATAAGAATCAAAGTATTACAATGTGTTATGGATCGCACAAGTTGAATGACAATGTAAGATCACCATTTGAACAAGTAAACTTGATGATGTATCAAGTTTACAAAGCGAACTTATAAAGACCAGCTGATAGGATCAGCAGACTACTTTGTAAGTTCGACAAAGGAGTAAATGCATATAATAAATACAACAATAAAAGCGATGGCATTTATTCCTTACAACATTCTCTGTTTATACTAATACGAGGTTGCACCCATAGTGGAGGCAGTTGCAACGTGTCAAGAATCTAGTGGAGGACGTACGAGGTATTTAATGCATGTCCATTCTTGAAAACACCCCGCCCATACTTTAGTGAACAGTTCTGCCAACTGTTCATTACTTTTACCAACTTCGTACTTGGTACATGTTTTAACTCAAATAACCTTTTGTCCCGCCTTTATCAGTTATTGAGTTTCCCGCCTAAACTTCAGAGAACAACTTAAGCTCAGTTTATTCTTCTTCAAAGGGTACCAGGATAGTCAGAGTATTGCCACCTCTGACTCTCCTTAGAACCATAGTGTATTCCAGCTGATATCCATCCCAGCTGACGAGTATGTCTTCAAGTAATATTTGACTTCCTTGACAATGTATTTGACTTGTATACGTCTGAGGTTGCTCGTTGAGGCTTTGCACTCAGCGAGTCCTTCAATACTGTGGTCGTGCACTTAGCGGTAAACCGACGTACAATTTTTCTTCACACATAGCTAATTTCTGTTTTTTAAATCTCAGCAGGGATCATTGAGGCTCTGATTGGCCCCAACAATCTCCCCCTATTTGAAATAAAATTATGCTAAGGTAAAAATAAGAGTAAGTTGAGACACATCTTCTTCTTACAGATAATTTAACAAAGGAACAAACAAAAATAACTTCATTAATTCATTACATGTTTTGGCCTAAGCCATCTAAGTTATCTTGTATAATTTTCCTAGCCTGATTAGCATCATCCCTAGACTCTATTATCAGATCCATCTTCTTGAAAAATTCTTCAGCTTCTGGAGTCCCCCTTAGAATTCTATTCTGAAGTCTGATCAGCTGAGGATTTATGGTTAAATGGAATTCTTCTTCTTTTTGAAATACCAGATCAAAGTTCCATTATAGAAGAAGACTCCTGACTCAGGTTCTCTGATGACCAGTCCTTTTCCTCCTTCAATCCTTGGATGAGGAACCAGGTTCCTATGCATCCCATCAACCATAACATTTTCTTTCACAAAAACTTTCGTTATAATCTCTAAGCTTCTTTTTATTTTCTTGTCATTGATTGAGACCCCAAAGGTGGATAGCTCAGATGGTGGTGAGATGCCTAGAGCCTTTTTTGCCTGAGATAAACGCACTAAAATTTGGGCTCTGAGGCTTGAAGTTAGTAAATCATTTGATCTTAATCTTTGTCTTGGAAGGCCAGAGCATGCTATTCAGCCATTCACTAAATCTTAGTGTCTGCGTCTGACCTTTCTATCTGTAAGGTTCATGGGTCATTGCCTCTGGTGATCTAATAGTTGCTTCTTGTGGATGAATTGACTTTTAGCTGATCTTTGTGATTGGCTGTTGATCAGCCTATGAGTGAGCTGATGATTGTATTCATTCAAACCATCAATTCCTTTTGGCCTGATACTCAGCCATCTTCTAAGCCTGAGCCCTGATTGTAGCAGGGTTCAAGATTTTCTTCAATGATTTCTTAGACTTTTCTTTCTCAGCTTTTAGGTCAGCCAATCTCTTTATTTCTTTTAATTATTCCATGACATCATCATTAGTCATCTGGCCATCAGGAGTGCTAAAAGACATGAGATTTGGCATTTTGGGAACTGAACCTCCTTCTTTCATGAAGGGTATGATTTACTTTAAAGGTACTTCAGTTGCAATACCCTTCCCTTTGGATTCATCTTTGGGAGGAGGTGGATATCTGGGTGGAGTTAGCTCTCTTGGAGGAGTAGGTGAGAAGATGGATGAAATATTCTTGAAGATATGTTCAGTAAATTGTTCAATTGTCATTGTGGTAGCATCAGGCTTTTGGACAAGTACATGTAAGACTTAGTTCAATGGTGTTGGTGATAGAATTGATGATGGTGTTGGGAGTAAGAACTTTTCTTGACTGGAGGTTCATCATCTGTTACTTTCTTCTCTAAAGTGTTTACCTCTGAACTATTTTCCATTGAAGCATGAAGAACCAAAGCATTTTCTTCATTGACAGGGGAGGCTTGTTCTACATTTGATAACTCTTGAGTTGGTGGTTGCCCTCCCTAAGCATTAGCCATAGTGGCTTCCCCTAAATGTTGCTCCCTTAAGTTTGATCAGGGTTCTGAGCATCGTTATCCTCAGTTGGTATTTCAGGGTTGTTTTTCTCCCACTTCTCCCCCTCATCATTAGCATTTTGAAAGACTTTTGCTGCTTCGATGAGGGAAATCATGTCCTTAAACATAGTCCTGAGATCCTGAACATGTTAGGAGTTTGTAGCAATATTAGATTGAACCGATGCTAGTTTGTCAGAAACCGCATGCATCCCTTTACGAACCTTGTTTCTGACTTAACCCCGGCTTATTTTTGATGACTTTGCTCAGCTCCTACTAAAGGGTAACAAACCTACTAATCTACAGAGTGTTGAATGCATTGAATTGTTTGTTTATTGGCTTGAGAACAATGCTAGGAAGTTGATCTTGTAAGGTTTGTTTAACTTGTTCATCAGACAATGTCAATTTCTCTTCAATAGATTCCTAAACAGATTGTTAGATGGAATCCTTAATCATCTGAGGAAGAGTGTTCTTTAGAGCTTCTAAGAGTAGACCAGGCAGATTTGCTTTGAGAGCATCATCAACAATTGAAGGTACAGAGGACTGAATATCATCAGTCACTTTCTTGGAGATGCTAGACTTTAACTGATCAACCTTGGTGTTAAGTGTGCGCAGCTCTTCATGAAGATGACCAAGGGGGTCTGACTGAGCTGGCATATCAGCGGAAGCATTTAAGGTTGCAGTAGTGCCTTCATTAGAAAGATTGTTTTATATGAATGGATAGAGAACCTTCATCATCAGAGTCTTCAGCCTGAAAGCCTGACAATGAGGCTAGGTCATCATCAGGCATGGACTGTAACCCAAAGTCTGTTTCATCAGAGTCATCTTTCTTTGAAGTTTGATCAATCTCCATATCATAGGGTTCAGAACCTAGAAAAGTGATTTGAGCGTCAGCATCAGCCTGGCATATCTGAAACCTCTTGATTATTTTGATCTCAGACTCTGTGTCATACGGGCTTTCAGGCACTTCTTGAGCAGCCTTATTCGTTTGATCATATTCATCCATGATCTGCTCAAATGTGACATCTCCCAAAGATTCTAACCCAGACTCCTTTACCTCCTCTTGAATGTTTTGATCTACTACCTGCATAAGTGTGTTAGTTGAAAAGGTGAATTTGTAATGAAGGGAAAGATCGCCATTCGCTGCCCCTAAGAAGATTGGGTATGATTATCCAGTCCCCTCAAAGTCTAAGACTTTGGGACTCTATTAATTGTGAGTTTGTAATAGGGGGTAGACTCGTCATTCATTGTCCCTAAGAAGACTGGGTGTCTGATAACATCAAATAATTAATACTCCTTAGTATCAAATTCCCTATAAATATGCTTATGATTATGTTATAAATACCTGAAAATGTTACTTAATCGCTTATATTTAAGTTTTCAAGGAATATTCAAGCATTTGAGCAAGAGACATGGGATTTGGACGTAGAATTCAAGCAATTGAAGGCATTCAAGGCTTTTACGGCGTAACCTCTCTGCAGGAACTTAACGAAGAAATGACTCAGCATCAGTTGTTACGGCATAACCTCACCATCACCTTTACGTCATAGCATATAATTTGAAGAAAGGTTGAGTATCTGAGTCAGCATTGCGGTGTAACCATGGCGATACGGTTACGCCGTAACATCAATTAAGCTTGGAGAATGGGAAACCACATCAGCATTGTTATGGCGTAATGTATTCATAACCATTACGCCGTAACACCTTCGATAATTATAAATAGAGCCCTCACTCGGCTCATTCAGCATCACTCACCTCCTCCACTCATAACACAGTATCAAGGGGTGAACCAAGCCTCCAAGACCCGAAGCATTCCACCAGAAGTCCAAGGGAGAAGTCACTTAATCTATTCTTGTATTTAATCGTTCAAAAACACTTACTGTAAGAATAATGATGATTCAATCCACGATTTATTTCATTCATTCTTGCTTTACTGTTAACATGAGCGGCTAAGCACTCCTAGTGCTGGCCTAGCCATGTATTTACTATTGTTATGATTGATGTTTCATGTTTAATTATGGTTTTATTGGATATCCTTATAGCCTTTCATTGATCCCTGGGTTTTGGTAGTGTAGAGGGTGGCTTAGATCTTGTTAGTCCTGTCATTAGACTTACCAGTTGAACCTGGGATTAGCGGGGTACTAGGGTAGATTGGAACGTATCCCTAGTGTAGGAATTACCGCCTCTGTCACAGTAAACGCTTAAAAAGCACAAGAACTCTTTCAGAGAGGGTTAATAATCTATATAGGTTACAGAACTGGTCTTAAGGATAGTTGGGGATTAACCACTGCAAACTTGGATGCACTGCCCGTGTGATCTTAGGGGAATTGGGATCACAGAGTAAGTATAGGACAGACCTCAAATGCCAATTCGGGTCTGCCGATATTAGAACCACTAATGAAACTTGTAATTGAACATTGCACAGGAAAGGGTAATCATAACAGTAGTAATGAAATGGTTAGGCTAGCACGCTTTTCTCCCTGATTACTTCTATCAATTTACTTTTCTGCATTTACTTTCCTGTAATCTTAAAATCAATCTTAAAACCATTTTTCTAAACGTGACAAAATCAAATTAGAACTAGTAACCTTAGCTTTTGGGACAACCTCGGATTTACCAAATATTGCACTACATACAACCGGGTTCTCTGCACGTTAGTGCGTGTATCGGTAGACGAGTTTTATAAATTTAAAACTTGGCTAATAATTATTCAAAACAATTTTACGCATCAAGTTTTTGGCGCCGCTGTCGGAGAGCTAAATGTAGTTATAGTTTGATTTCTTGTATTTTATTACTAAATTTTATTACTAAGCATTTGAGG
Organism: Tanacetum coccineum; assembly: GCA_026074375.1. Taxonomy (NCBI): domain Eukaryota; kingdom Viridiplantae; phylum Streptophyta; class Magnoliopsida; order Asterales; family Asteraceae; genus Tanacetum; species Tanacetum coccineum. Next base: position 18,772 of record BQNB010091342.1, read on the forward strand.
AATCATAATGGCTGCGGGAGAGATCGATAACCTCACCATGGAACAATACCTCGCATTGACTCAAGGGAACCATGCGTCGGGCGTGGTTAAACCCGAAATAGGAGGCAATGTGAATTTCGAAATCAAGAGTCAATTCATGCGAGAATTAAGGGAGGACACCTTTTTCGGAAACAAGAATGACGATGCTCATGAGCATGTAGAGCGAGTTTTAGACATCGTCAGCTTATTCAACATTCCAGGAGTATCACACGATGCTGTCATGCTACGCGTTTTCCCTATTACACTCACTGGAGCCGCTAAAAGATGGGTGGACAGACTTTCTACAGGAACCGTCAATTCCTGAGATCTCCTTAAAAAAGCCTTTATCCAAAGGTACTGCCCGCCATCCAAAGCCGCTAGGCAGCTTGAAGAAATCTGCAACTTCAAGCAGGAAGGTGACGCAACATTATACCAAGTTTGGGAACGGTATAATGACCTGCTTTATAAATGCCCAAACCATGACATCAATAGCCATCAGAAGGTGAACATCTTTTACAATGGTCTCGGCACTATGAACCGGAAATTGCTTGATTCTTAGGGGCCAATTCCAGGCATGACACCTGCTCAAGCATTAACAGCAATCCAGACTATGGCTGACCACTCCCAAAAGTGGCACGATGGTTCATCTAGCAGGAATATAGGTAGTAGTAGTATTTCTGAAGGGATCGTTGCTATTGTTAACAAACTAAATAGCCTAGGTCGTGACATGAAGAAACTTAAGGAGAACATGCACGCTATTCAAGTAGGATGTCAGACCTGTGGAGGGGCTCACCTCGACAAGGAGTGTCTCCTAAACAAAGAAGTTAAGAGCGTTGAAAAGGTTAAATATGGCGAGTTCGGACGTTCCTCACCTTTCAGTAATGGAGCTAAATATCGTGTAGGCCTGCCTGGATACTACACACGCATTGACAATCGCCCATCATTTGAAGAAAAAAAGGCCAAGCTTAGAGGAGCTTATGAATAAACACCTAGAGGAGTCAACACGAAGAAGAGCTGAGATGGAAGAGTAGGTGAAGAAACTCCAGGAGAATGCAGAGATTAATACTCGAAATCAAAGCGCTTCTCTCAAAAATCTGGAAACCCAAATCGAGCAGCTGACAAAAGAGTTTCACGCAAAAACTGCTAGTGAAGTGAACAGTTCATCATTCGACCAATGCAAGGCAGTTTACGCCGACAAAGAGGCACCACTTAACAACAAAATTAACAAACCACATGAAGTATCTTTTGTTCAAAAATAAGGTGTGTCATCAAAAGTTTTGCCATGCCAACTACTACCAAAAGAGTTGAATCTAGGGAATTTCACTCTTCCCTGCACTATTGGAAGTTTAAATTTTTATGCTATGGTAGATTTAGGCTCGAGTATTAATGCCATACCCAAATCCATGTTTGAACACCTAAAACTAGCTAGACTTAAGAAAACCGACATGCTAGTTGAAATGGCTGATACGACAAAAAGGGCTCCAATAGGAATAGTTGAAAACGTCCTTGTTAAGACCGATAAGTTTTTATTCCCATCAGATTTCATAGTTATGGATATGCTAAAAAAGCATAATGAAACCATGATCCTTGGGAGACCATTCCTAGCAACTATTCATGCTAAAATAGATGTCTTTAATAATAGAAATCTCCTTAGGAATTGGGGATGATATGGTTACTTTCGATATGGACAGGAAAGCTCATAACTTTACGACCCCTGTAGGAAAGATTTATATGATTCATCACGTTGAATCTCCCTCTCGTGGTAACGCCCCATCAGATAAGTCTTCACGATTTGAGAAATCTGACGATTTGCATAATGAGAACAACTATATGCAGGAACGAAGTAGCAAGACCGTTGACCCTTGGAAGGGTCAAAATAATAGTGGTTAACAGAGCTTACTGCAGTCACTAGCGAGCACAACTACGCAAAGATATCTATGCGGTGACTAGAGGATACTCAGGACAGGCAGACAGATATATCAGAGTGTTTGGACATTGGTTGATGATAGCTCAGTAAACTATGAGACTGCACGGGACTACTAGATCAGGAGGGTACACCACAAATTGGGTCGCAGCGGAATCTGGGTCCGGGGCGTTAGTTAATCTCTCAGATCAATAACACAAACGATATTATAGAACAGACCAAAAAGTCGTTTGAAAACGATACATTGATTTACAATGTAAATTGTTACATAAGCCGAAGCTTTCAACTTGTTTTACACTTGATCAAAATACAAAGAATTTTCAGCAATAAAGATAAACAAAATGAATTGCGACAATATCTTTAATTGTATGACATTCACAATTCAAAACCACCAATGTATCCATTGCACCTTGTGCTTATTGATCCCCTGAAAAACATTGCTTTAAAACGTCAACAATAATGTTGGTGAATTCATAGGTTTGATAAATCATATATTGTAGGACCACAAGATCTCCCAATTGTATGATAATGCAACAAATGCAGACATCATATAAATGTAATTACGTTGCTCTAAGCTCATGACACTGAAGCTTGACGTATGTGAGTACCAAATTAATGGACTCCATTGCCCGTGGTGATGTTCTAACCGCTTACATCCTATATTCGACTAATGGTATTCGTTCATTGTGCAGTGTACGCCTAATCACCCGAACGGGGTTGTCAAAACCCAATAGATCTATTCATAGCATTCGCGCTCGTAATTAACAGTTCATGATAATGGGCTCAGATTGGGTTATCGCTACTTAGGCAACATGTAATCATAATATAAAACTTAACCACTTGTGTCCAGTTGTAAAAACATTGCATGTTTTTCACCCCAAAAACTTTGTAAAAACAAAAGCATGTAAAACGTGGGGCTATGAATCACTTGGTTCTGATATCCAAAATATCGCAGATAAAGCGTCATCGTTTTAAAAGATCGAATGCACTCCTTAAATTATCATAGGTCGTATAAGTACCCGAGTACTTATTTGATAACATTGAACATAATCTATAGTTGTTACATAGTACTATCGTTCGGGCTTATCATATTTAAAGTGGTCAGACATGTCGTTTCGAAGGATGTTTTAGGAACTTTAAAAGTAAATCAAACAAACTAGTTCGAAACGCCATCCGAAGAGGCCTCATTATGAAACTCCCTAGTAATATAGTACTTTGTTAACCACATAATATTCTTTTATAGCTCAATCACATACTAAATGGTTTTGGTTTTAATTGTGTTTGAATATAGTCTTAATCGTTTATAATTTCCTTTTAGGTTTAAAAACTAGCATAACTTTTGCGTTTTAAAACCCATTCTCGCGTTTCTTTTGCCCATCTTTGCGTTTCAAGAACGTGTTATCATAAATTGACTATTTCGAATTCGGACCTAACTGGTGACAGTTATAATATAATGATTCAATCAGACTTATATATATTTTTATCGACTTTATTGTCGTAAAACCCCTGTAAAGTCGTATTTTATTCGTTATAGCTTCGTTTTTAATGATTCTTTCAAGGACGTTCTCGTATTTGAAAGTTCTATATATTTATGAGGTTTACAAAAATATAACTTTTTAAACGTGAATAAGTTACATTTTATAAAAAATAGTTTTATTAAAGTATATTTGTCGGTTAACTCGCGAAAATTTTTCAACTCGTTCGTTATTAATTGAAAAATTACGATTCTTATCATTTTGGAATCCTAAAAATATGTATTATTTGTTAAAAATATCAATACTTGCTGTTTTATAATTTTTATAAAAATGTTTTTATAAAAATTTATTTACGACTTCGTTTATTAACGTATAACTCGTTTTTAACGTAACTTTTTTGTTATTAATCGTCTTATAAACAAGTTTCTTACCCTTTTCGGAATCGTCGTGAATTGTATTATCTTTTATAAAATATGAAAAATGGATATGTAAATATCCGAATCTATGGGAAGATTGTTTGCTTGAGTTTGTTGAATCCATTTTTGATATTTTCTTTATACTTTACCACTTTTGTATTTTACCATAAGTCTCATATATCATATATATTATAAATCATTCATATTTTAAGTGTCCATTGTCCATAGTAGTCCTCATATGTCCAAGTTACCCATGTTAACAAATCCATTAACACACTTTAAAACCATAACTTACTTAAGAAATCTTAATTTACTAGTTTTGTTCATAATCATTTTTATACATAACCAAGTGTGTAAATCACTTGTGTGACCATTTTAACATGATGTCAACAACATCATAGGATATATAAATGTGTACATTATGATGACAACAAATAAAAACTTCTCTTTACATGTTAATGATCCTAAATGGTGATTTAAGCTAAATAGAATAATCATATGCATAAAAATGAAAGTTATGAGAACATAAAGAGTTCAAGTGGACCTTAAGATGTATGAGGATGATGATGAGCTAGTACTAAACCCTTGTTTAGCCACAAAAACCAAGCTTGCACTTAAGAAACCCTAGCTTTCCTTAATAGAGCCCTAACTTTCTTTTACTTGAGAAATACTTGGAAATGGTGATTCAATGCTTGCAAATGCCTTAGTATATCTTAGAATAGGTGTGTATAGAAGTGTATGGATTGTATAAAAATTGATATGGGTTTGTGTGGTGGCTTAGTTCTTGCCGTGAGCAATAGAGAGCAAAAGGGAGTATATGTTTGATTTTTATAAAGTGGTAATGTATGTAAGTGTTATAACTCTTATGTATAGATGCAAGTATGGTGCAAGACATGGTCTAGGAGTCAAAGTAAGGTCCAAGTAATGGGTCTTGGTCTTAGGTATGGCCCTTAGTCAAAGTATGCTAGGTATGGTTAGGACATGATGAAGTATGGTGCATATATGACCAAAGTGGATGAGTTTTGTTATAATACTTGTACAATTTGCAAGTATTTCGGCAATACAAAGGATATAGAAGATATATTTTGTAACTTTTATGTATTGGGTATAAAAGTGGGTATTTGTTGAGGCGTAGAAAAGTTTTGGTGGTTCCGGGTATGCCTAAACTTGATTTATCGCGAAACGTAAACGTTTTACGTAACCGACAAAAATAAAATATAAAGAGGTGATTATTACTTTCAACAAAAATAAAATAATGTTTATATCGTTGGTAAAATGTTATCGTTTAAGTGGGTCAATCGTCTCGTAAAATAATATTTATAAATTTAAAACTCATATAAATATTATATAAATGATTCTAAAAATGTTTTGCCAAAAGTTTTATTAAAAACGAACCAACACTATTCATGTCAGGAAATAGTGTATAAAAATCATATTTCTCTTGTTTTATTCGTTAAGTGAAAGTTTTTAGCTTACGCGATTTAATTATGTGATGAGAATTAAAGTAAACGCGCACGAGAGATAAGACACTTTAAGCAAATAACTAAAGGAAATCAAAGGAAAGCTCAAACAAATAAGCTATACTACCTAATAAGCAAATGCAAACAAATTTAAGCTAAGAAAATTAAGCTGAAAAGGGCTGAAATGATAGAATCACTAAATGCTTAAAAAAACTTAATATTCTAAACTAAAAGGACAAATAAGCTAGAGAAAAAGCAAACTAAGCTAAAGCAGGCCTTCACTAACAGCTAATAAGCAAATGTAAACTAAAATAAGCAAAGTAAATGAACAGAAAAGCTAAAAACAACGAAATTATAGATCTAATTATGAGTTGTTTTTTTCTATAACACTTGGATGCAGTATTTCCCTCAGACAGCCTAGGGACACTTCTTTGGGCTTATTTTTAAGCCCAAAGATGGAACCTTATGGCTATAAGGGGTATATCAACTTAAAGCTCAGCTTAAGGGCTTTCTAAAACAGCAAACAAAACACACTTTGAAATTCAAATAAGGCAAGAAAAAAAAAGCTTGTGAAAAGGGCTGTTTATAAAGATGCTTGGTTTTTGGTTTTCCTTACAAAGCAAAAGGGCTATAAGCAGGCCTCAATAATAAGCTTAAAAATAAAAAGCAAGTTAAAACAGATTGAGTGTGACTCCTAAGGAGCTTATGCTCAAATTTTCACAATCTAAAAACTCTTTTAACTGATTGAAGTATGAGATTGAAAAAGGGACTTTTGAAAACTATGAAAAACACTTAAGACAGATTTGGACAATTTTTGATGAAAACAAAAGGAGACCTAAAGATAAATACACCACTACATTAGACACTAAAAAAAACTCAAAAATAAGACTCAAAAACAGTTAAACAAGTCTCTTTCAAATAAGCTCTTTAAAACTGTTTTGGTCCAAGAATTTCAAAGAGGCTTATAGAAAAGACTTAAAACCAACTTTTAAACTTAAAATTCTTGTAAAACAGATTGAAAATAATTTAAAAATGCTTGCACAACTTGGCCAAGTGACCCAAATGGATTTTATACCATATTTTTACCCACTTTAACCCTTTCCCTTTAAGTTTTTAATATCAAATTTTAAGGCAGATTCAAGGAGATTTAAGCTAGGTCAATGGAAAATAGACAACAAGCAAGTACAATTAAGCAATATTAAGTATAAAAAGTAAAGGAAAAAGCACTTAAATAAGCAAAAAGGAAATAAAAAGTTTACAAGGCAAATAAGGCAGATTTGCATAAAACTCAAATAAATAACATCAAAGCAACAAGTAAAGACTAATAAGCATAAAAGTACATAAATAAGCACAACAAAGCAGGAAATAAGCACCAATAAGCATAAGAACAGTAAATAAGCAAAAAGTAAGAAAATGAAAAAATTAGGAAAACTCACAAGTACCCTTGCTCAAAACAGGGCAAACAAAGGATTCTACAAGCTCTAGCTTGTCAAAGACAAGCTAGTGGGGTCTTAAAAGCTCTTTCAAGGCTAGCTTTTCTTCTAATAAGCCGAGGTATTTGAGGGGTGACCTTTTTTGTGATTTTTGATTTTTTTAGGACAGAAATGAAAACAGACTTTTATAAAAGCTTTTGATGTCTCAAAAGCTTAAACAATAGCTTAAGAACAGTAGTTCAATGACAATAAAAGTAAAATGACAATGATTAAATTAAAACTTGAAAATTAACTTGAAAAATTAAAGTGCATGTATTTAAATAACATATATTAAAATGACATGAAAAGTAAATCGCATTAATAAAAATGGTACAAATTGTTGTTTACAAGCTTTTGACTTAGACACAAATTCGACAGAGTAAATAAGCTACAAGACTACTACTTATACTAAGCTCTCTTCAAGTCTCTTGGTGTGTTTCTTCTGTATGAGCTTCAAGCATTTGTGTTTGTTGTGTGAGATAAAGTCCCAAAGCAATCTTGCCCATTGAATGATCTTGGTCCCCAAGCAAAACGATCCTAACCCTTGATCTACTGTCTTCTTTCTTCAACCAATGGAAACAAAGGGGATTGCCAGCATGTACAAGAGCCCCATGTGAAGTGGGGTTTGGTTTGAGAGTGATAGTTTTGGCTGTGGTGAACAGTAAACGAGGTGGGGGAGACAATGAACAGTATGTGGGGTTGTTTTGGCGGGTAAATGTGTTTTGTGTTTAACAGGGTAAAGTTTGGGAAGTTGGCAAAAACAGTCCCCCACCTTGTATGAGTTTGTTGGAATGGTGGTCCTTGTGGTAAGGAAAGGTATTAGGACTTGCCAGATTTGGTACCTTAGTGTATATTGTTTTATTTCAAGTTAAGTCCTTTGTGGACTAACGATGGTGAAGGGTTTGATGGGTTAACGGGTGTTAACTGATTGGGCTTATTTATAGGAAATGGGCCGGTTTGTATAATAAAGAAATAATGGGCGTTTGGTCTTCATAATGTATAAATGGGTTGACCCGACCCATTAGATGGGTACGGGTAGGCCCATTTAACATTTCTTCGTTTATGGCTTTGACTTTGACTTGACTTGGTTGACTTTTTGGCTTTGACTTGACTTTGGCTTTTCCACGCTTTTCCATTCTGTGCTCGGTTTTATCTGTTTTTGCTTGGCTTTTTGTCCTTTTGTCGGATATCCATTTTCTACACAATATAAATGAAAACATACAAATACAATGTATTTTTGGTACGTTTTTGGTCATTTAAGTCCGGTTTTAAAGGTCAAATATATGTGTATTTAGGCACATACCAATATCTTTTATGGAATAAGAGATATGGTCCTATGATTGTGACTAAATTCTGCAAAAGGG